>JAPFBL010000444.1:0-249340 GCA_026182355.1 Hermatobates lingyangjiaoensis | reverse complement strand
TTTCGTTCTAGGAGGATCATATTCAACATTTTAGAAAATACTTGCATGTGAATAATTCTGAAAATTCCAAACTTGAAAAAGTTAAGGCCTCTTGAAAAATCCCACGAGAATTTAGTTTCTAATAGAATCTTTGCAGCCCATCTGACAAGTCTGGTCTTATAGCTCCCTGAACCCTTTCATCAACTACTGAGGAATTATGGTAGATTTCAAAGGACTGAGGAGTGTTAAAAAAGTTTTACTTATAACAAATATTATTTCGTTCTAAGCTTATTCCAGCTGTATAGGATTTTAATAAGCTAATTTTTATAGAATGGGAAGCAACTTATAAAGTAATGGGTACCACATGTGATCATCCACAACAATAATACCGCATTTTTTTTTAACAAGAATATCTTGTTGCGTATTTTTCTAGGAAGCTCTCAATACGGAAGAAACGTTTATATTTATCATGCAAGATCATTAAATGTTACTATCAAATTTTGGCAGTACAGTAGAACCGCGCAATACTCGTACAAGTTCAATTCGTTTCTCGACCAATCTCGTATTGCGATTTACTCGTATTGCGAAGTAATTTTTCGTAGTGAAATTAATTGAAATAAAATAATTCGTTCCATCCCAAATAAACCTGTTTTTAAGTTTATTTTTTAAAAACTCAAGAAATGCATGCAAAAAATAATCATGTTTTATTAATATAATAAAACTAAAACGAAGACAATATAGCCGTGAGGAAGACGGTCGGTCAAACTATGAATTTTGACTCCTCGTAGGAGAAAAAATTCTTATGAATGGCTGCTCGAAAAGCGAATTACTCGTACAATGAGGTAATCGAACTACGAGGTTCTAATGTACTACCTTATTGGTTATTAGTTTATAGTATGGAGTGATCCCAAACATTTGAAGAATCTCAATAACAAGGCCAGAACAGTTGAAATTCCAGGTAATTTAATTATTTACTTATTCCAGTATAATTTCAATATAGTATAAAAAACAGGCATATTGTAGCTGATTTATTATATAGAAATCCGGTTTTGAATATTTCAAAGATAAACATGCAACTGACATCGGTCAATTTAGTAGAAATAAGAGCTATATTTAATGATTAATTGAATCACTTTTCTCAACAGAAAAGTTACAAAATACATTGAGTCTAAAGAAGGGATGATACCCTTGTAAAAGGTCAATACTTCCAATATTTTATCACCTTATATCTAGTGGCAAAAGAAAGTATTTCTATTCTATAGGCTAACCAATATACAAGAATAGTTCCAGTGGTACAAAAATTATTTAGATTAAACACAAACTCAGATTGTATTTATGTCGCTTTGATAATCAAGAGTCAAATGAAAGACTATTTAATCGTCTTCAATATGAAAGAGTCAGTGACAACAGTAGAGTATGGTAAGACAAAGCACTGTGAACTAGAGTACAATGATACTGAACACACTTCAACATTTTCAGCCCTCACATCTATTGTTTGGGGAAAAAACCCTACAATCTCACTTTTCAGATACACAAAAGTCATCTTTTAAATAAGACTGCAAATAGATATAAATAAATAAGAACCAAGAACAAACCACATGTAATATGGGTGATATTGTTTATAATGAATATGACAGTGACAGGAATCGAAGCAATTTAGATAAACTGCAGGCCAGATCATTTCTTATTTTTCAGGAGTCATCTCAATTATTTTATAAAGTTGTAAGAGGAAAGAAAGAGAAAACTTGAAACTTCTTCAAGGCAAAGTAAATTTATTCCTTTATGATCTTGCGTAAACCGTCCTCAAGGGAGGTGTAAAACATTCTACATCAGCAACACAACAGTATCTATACGTAGCAAGGTCACCCACGGTTTTCTCACCTAAAAATTTTATTGTTTATTAAAAATAATTTATGATCTAGTTGTTAATTTTTATTAACTGCTTTGTCTGTTTAATAAGGTGTAATTCCATGCGCTTACAAGGTAAATATTGTTAATTGTAAAGTTTATATTGAATATTGTGTTTTAGTATGAAACTTATGTTCTCATAGAAAATAAAATCCGGTTCAATAAAAACGGACTTACAAATAAATCGTTATAAAATAAGAATATTTCAATCCTACCAAATCGGTGTTGTAGCCGCTTGACCGTTTCGTACGTTATGCATTTCAAGTGGAAGTGATTATTATTTAAGAATCCTGGGTACAGATTAGATACCTGTTAAACAAGCGGTGGAAATATACACTAATAATATATGCCAAAAATTGGAAATTTTGGTACATATTGGAACTACTTCTTTAAGAGGTATTCATACGTGGATACTTTGATAATCATCAGTTCCACTTAAAGATTCACGACGTGCAGAACTAGTCGAGTGACTACAACACTAATTCTCAAGGTATACGAACTTTTAGAGCAATATTATTGTTTTGTTGGTGAAAGCTACAACTTAGAAGATCAAGGGAAAAAATCTAGGGCTGGGGTTCGTTCTTAACCTGGTGCTAACGAGCACCGAATTCGATAGGCCTACGAAGTTAAGAGATTTGCAGTACAGAAAATCTATATATTAAGTTGATGGAAAAAAATTTGCAAACATTGAGTAGGATGACTAAATTTATCTATATATGCCCACAATATCACTTGTTGTACAATCGTATCAAACAATATAGCTGGTATAAGTTATGTTAGGAGCCCTTAAATAAGTGCTCGCTTGGCCAGTTTTTTTTTTCAATTTACAAGTTTAACCACCTCTAACCACCTCGCAGTAGTCCTAAAGATAAAATGGTTAAGATCGGTCTGCATCTAGGGCCATTGTCAGGTATTGTGATCAAAATTTCTGATCAAACTGAGAGAACAATGGCAACATCTACGTGTATAATACTGTCCAAGTTATTTTATGCATTTCTATCTAAGAATTGCTTCAAAGATATTATATCTTCTAAGAATTTTTTTCTTTATTAGTAAACATACAAATGTAAGTCTTAACTCAAATTCAAAAAGAAATAAATTCAGTCACCATTACATATATTTTTTTTAATATGTAAATATTGATTGAATACCTCAAGAATATTCAAACTCGTATCACTCGTTAAAAGCAGTTTCGTCAACTGTTAGTGTGAAAAGTTCCCAGCTAGTCTTAATGAACAATCTTTCCAACTGTTATCAGATTCTATTGTCCTCCATAACTAACATTTTCATTTGAAAGACTTCAATAAAAAAATTTCAATTTTTTTTTTTGGTTTTGTAATACCATACACCAACTCTCTTCTGTAGTTATAAATTAAATTTTATCATGAGTACCAAATCTTTTGGTTTTTTTTATTTTAATATTATGTGTCAAAAATAATATTTTCTTGTAGTTTCTTAGATTTTTAAGTTGATAAGTATTCACCAAATTATACATCTGAAGCTGCTTTGATCAAAACTGCACACCTCATGAAGTAATATTTTAACATAAGTTTCTATTCATTTAACTTAGAAAATATACAATTATTTTGTACGGAATTCTTTAAAAATAGATTGGTATTATTAAATAACATTATTTAAAGAAATAAATAAAATAAGAAATATGATGTTTAAAAAATATGATTCTCCATACTATTTAGTTAGAAAATAAATTCAACAATTATTCGTATTATATTATATATTATATATATATTATATATATATGTAATATTATATGTTATATATAATATTATATTTGTATTATATATAACTATAATATTACAACTATAAAATTATAATACATATCTGTTTATATAACAGTTCAAAATTGAAGATAGGTAGCACAAAAAGTAAAGAAACACACTTACAAACTCAAATTTTCGGGTAATCCGTCTTCAGGAGAAAAGAGAAACGGAGACCAAGCACGTTGTAGACGAAACGGCTGGTCACTACACTAGTCACTATACTAGCCGTTGCGTCTACAACTTGCTTGGTCTCCCTTTCTCTTTTCTCCTGAAGACGGATTACCCGAAAATTTGAGTTTGTAAGTGTGTTTCTTTACTTTGTGTGCTACCTATCTTCAATTTTGAACTGTTATTGTGTCCAGGTTGGATTATCTTTCCTTTTATCAAAACTTAAGTTTATCGGGACTCGGTCAGTTCTTCAGGTTCAAATTAAACTCTCATTGCCAACGTTTCGGTTTTTATTTAAAACCTTTTTCATAACAGGAAGTATCAATTTTGAAAAACTAAGTATTACATTACAAATTATTTTAAATGAAAAGTAGTCTGTGGATTTTAACAACAACTGTAATTTGAATGAACACGTGACACTAAACTGAAATCATTTTTGTTTCCTCATTTTTATTTCAGTTTAGTGTCACGTGTTTATTCAAACTACAGTTTTTGTTTAAATCCACAGACCATTTTTCTTTTAAAATAATTTGTAATGTAATACTTAGTTTTTCTGTTTCAAAATTAATAGTTCTGGTTATGAAAAAGGTTTTAAATAAAAACCGAACGTTGGCAATGAGAGTTTAATTTGAACCTGAAGAACTGACCGAGTCCCGATAGACTTTAGTTTTGTTTGTATTCCACGGTCGTACTATATATTTCGTATTTTTCGTGCTATACTGTTAGAATATAGGATAGTTTTTTAAGGATTCTATAGCATGAAACTTTATATGTATATCTAAGAAATACAATAATAACACTATTTTATGGATTGCTGGTATCACTTAAAACATAATCTACCATCTCACGACGTGAATTTTTCGCCATTTTATTGGTGTCAGACATTCTTCGTTTTCCAAAGTGTAGTGACTGTTCATACAGTGTTAATGTATTTATTGATATTTTTTGTCACTTGAAACAAAAATTTCTTACATATTTAGCCACTTTCTCAAATAAAAAAGCAAAGATTTTTTTTAAGTGTAAATATATTGCATTTTTTACTTTACTATAAGTAAAGTATAGTGATCGTGAAAAAATTCGATCTCGAGATTTTGACGGAATTACATGTTTTGAGGTCCCAGAAGTCGTTTTATGACGTTTTTTACGATGATGTCTGTTGTGTGTGTGGTGGGTGGGTGGGTGGGTGGGTGGGTGAGTGTGTTAGCATTGCTTGTTACCACGCTACGGTCCAGAATCATTGATGGATCAAGTTGATATTTACACGAAAATGGGCCTCATAAAGACGAAGAACCCTATTGTTTGCGAAGAATTATGCATGATGGGAAAGTCACTTTTTTTGCCAAAAACCATTTTTTTTTAAAACATTTATTTCTCCTAAACTGATAACCCTAGAGTTTTGAAATTTTGACATTATCTTTGAAGTTACAAATCGAACAAACGAAAAATATATTCAGAATTTTAAAACAACAGGAAATATTTTTTTTTCAATAAAATGTAAAAATTTTGACTTATAATTCAATCTCAAACCTTGTGAGAGCGATAGAAGCCATACTGTTTGACGTACAAAAATGAAACTAAGCCTATAAATAGAACATTATATGGAGAATGAGTTGAGATATTTTTTTCTAAAATTACATTCGCTAAAGGGGCGTTACAGTACGATTTGTGTTTTCAGAAAATGTTTTTTTGACGCTAAACGGCTGATTAAAAAATAATGAAAATTTGACCAAAAATGGAACAAAAAATTAGCAATTCATAAAAAAAAATCATGAAGTTTCAATTACGGGAAAGAGCAATAACGATATAAAAACTCTTTGTTTACCCTAGACTAAGAGATCACCTGCTATACTTGTCGAATTTTTGTATTTTTTTACATTGTTTACATTGACTTAGAAATTTTTGAGCGAATCCACTGAGATAAAATTGATGTTTCTAATGGAAAAATTAAAATATATTATTGACTTATAAGAGATGTAAGAGGAATAATATTGTGCAGGTAAATGATAACACTCATTAAAAAAAAAATTCGTATATATGTTATTTGACAAAGGGGATGGAAAATGATCTTATTAAATACTAAGAAGCATAAAATTCCCAGTATAATAATTCTGTTAAAAACCAAAAATGTAAAAGATAATTCAAAATATAAATCTTTCGTTTAAAGATTAATAACTGTAATTATCGTACATCTTTAATTAACAAATCACCTTAAAACAACATTTTCTTCGCTGCTTAAGATGTTTTTCAGAGAAAAAAAGGGTATTTTACTGTTTCAAATTTGATAATTTTACATTAATATTCAATGTAGAAAGATGTCAAGTAGACGATGTAAGAAATCTACTGGCTATTTGAACAATAGCCATGTTCTCTTGTAGGATAATATTTCGTTTCAAGAAATGTTCACATTGGTTTTTCAAAAATGTTATTACTGCTGTAGTTATACTAATGAACTTATTTGCAAATAATAAATTATTTGTGATGTACAAAAATAAGCTTATAAATTGATATGTCCTTCAATCACTATCTGTACTACCAAACGAATGCAATGCTAATAATAATATCCCATTTAGATATTTATGTTATGCTTAAATAATACGTTATGTTTATATACTCAAGAAATTTGACATTGAGTTACTTATAGTAAAGTAGAGTGTAGGCCACCCCAGATTTTTCATTATATATATATATATATGAAAAATAATCAAAATAACACTTGATGTAATAGATGGACTAATTTACCATAATGAAACAATTTTGGAAAACAATGCTCTAAAGCATATCGTCAACACGAAGGTGTTGACGAAAGGCCTTAGAGAATTGTTTCCCAAAATTGTTTCATTATGGTAAATTAGTCCATATATATATATATATTTGTGTATTTTTGGAGCAGACCTTCAATCAAACAAGTTTTATTAAAAATTATGCCAATTTTAACTTTTGTTCTTTTTCGGGTTAATTTTCCATTTTTCTGACTATGGATTTCCACCTTTCTGGTAAAATATAAAGTAATTCACCAATAGATTTATTCTTGACTTCCATTTTTTACACTAAACAAGTTTTAACCATAACAAACAAATTAACAATACATACAAATTATATACGACAAATTAATAATATATAAATATATACATAAATATATATATATACCAATTAAAAGAAACGGTCCAGCGGACTTTTTTTAATAAAATAAATTCAAAACGAAGGAAACACACAGAAAGACCCAGACATAACTCATATCGATATTTCGACCATTGTCGTCATCAGGAGGTGTGAAGAACGAAGAGCGAAGAGTCCTGCAGGAAGGCAGGTCGCCACCCTGCCTTCCTGCAGGACTCTTCGCTCTTCGTTCTTCACACCTCCTGATGACGACAATGGTCGAAATATCGATATGAGTTATGTCTGGGTCTTTCTGTGTGTTTCCTTCGTTTTGAATTTATTTTATATATATATATATATATATATATATATATATATATATATATATATATATATAATAGAAAGTTTGTCTATCTGTTCGCTGTAGAAATAAAACTGGAAATATTTAGATACAACACAACATATGGATCTTATATAACTTTTTTTGGGGGGAATTAACTATAATATTTTGATTCTGATCAGGGTCCTTTTTTGGGATCTACCGTCCATAATCCAAACACCAGGTCATAATCTACTGCCTGAGCAACGCCAGGTAGATCAGCTAGTTTATTATATATGTATATGAATTAAATATTTATATGTAGCATGAAAATATTTAATAAATGATATAATTAATAATGATGTAATTTATATTAATTATATAATGCAGTGATTGGAGGATGTGTTTTGTTGTCAGAATAATGAGTTGACGTAAGTGATCCATTTAGAAAGGTCGTCAGGTAAGTGACAAGGCATAATGAGGGGTGAAAGTGACAGGAGGTGTCAAATCGAATACTCTTGGGCTAATTGCAAGAGAACAAACAACTACTCTCACGATTGGTCACATTGTCTCATTGTCACGAACCAAGATCTTCGTCAAAGCACTAGTACATCCTTTATGTAGAACCAGTACATAATTGAAAAAAATTACTCAACCCTAACGACATTTAATTCAGAATAAATTGTTATATCACTTTTAAATACAGTTTTTTTTTAAAAAAATGATTATCTTAGTAATTATACATTGTCTTCTGACGAATTTTTCGTGAGCTGAGTAAGGGTATGGCACATAATGATATAAATTCAGAAATAATATAAATGGAATTTATTATTATAATAAACTCAAAAAATAACTATATATGAAAAATAAAATGGAAACCTTTTATTCATTATTTATTAACTAACTTTATTATTATTTAGCTATAATAAATATTTGTGTGTATCATATTTAAACTATATTCATAAAGTTATAAATCATCTTTGTTTATTTTATAACAACATTTCAAATTAACACGTGAACAAAAATCAACGGCTGACCACAGTGAGAAGTCAGTAAAATGACATAAGACCTTTCAACTAAAACAAGTAGTCTTCGTCAGAGTATAGTATCAATTGATTAAAGTCACTTGTTTTGTTGAAAGATGTTAGTATTTTTTTTTCTTCTTTACTTTGGTTTAGACGTTTATTCACAATGGTTCAAATTCCTTTTATAGGTCTATTTTTTATTATGATAATAGCTAATACAGTTTAAATTAATAGAGATCAATTACAGATGATGGTAATCGTAGTAAAATTAAACGAGTTTGAATTCACAAACTATACTATAATTTCATATAGTATTCATATAATTAATTTCATAATTGCATTCCACTATAGATATTTAATACCATTGATATTATTTTACTATAATAATTTATTTACTCTATCGATAAATCTCTAATGTGTTTTTTTTTTATTCTTATGCCTGAAGAAGATTAGTACATGTTGAAAACTCGTTGTTTAGATGATCAAATTTGTATATGTGGAGACAATTAAATTAAATTTTTACCCTACAATGAGTAAATACGACATATTAAGTGACTGTGTTACCTTAGAATATTATGTTTACCTATAGTAAACTTGAGTGTAGGTCACTCAAGATTTTTTTCACTATATGTTTTAATAATAATAATAAAATCTATAGATATAATTGAACAATTGCAAGAGGAGCAACTGCGTAAGTTTTTTGTACACTTCTTGATAGATTAATGGCCACACAACTATTTTATATTCTAATAGCGTCTGAATAAGGTAATTAAATGAATTAGGTTTTGTGGGAATAGAAACAAGAGCTGTTTATGTTTGGCGATCCCCAGGTGGATCTTTTAATCCGGGAGTATTTTAGAAGGATTTCGTGACTGGCAAGAGAATGTTTACTTTGAGAGTGATGTTGCGATTTCTTTCTAGGAAATAAAATGAAATTAAGCGTAGCGCGACCCGCCTTTCCTTGGGATCAGAGGGCTCCTTAAAGCCACTTGAACAATATCCCCATCAAGTGTGAAGTTTAATTTGCCTTCACTGACATTCTCATATTTTCATTATAAATACTTCTCGCATCTTGACAGACTTAATTTGAAGCACTAAAGTATTTAATTAATGACGAGCCATCCAAATATTCTTCAAAAGTTAAGTTTACAGTTTTTTTCTCCTACAGTTATAGCTTTAGTTATTTCATTTGCAGAGAGTTATAACATTTCTAAATTGTAGTAGCAGTCCTTTCTTAACACATACATTAGTGAAAATGACCCTAAAACTTAGCTGATACCTGTTTCTTAACAAGCTTCACATTTTTTCTAAATACTTTCGTTATTTTGTCTGCACAACGAAGTGTCTTATAGTCGACATATTTCCAATAATCAAAATTCACCTTCAGGACGTAAATAACTTCTTGGATAAAATTTCTGGTCTGAAAACCATTAAGAAAACTATTATTAGATTTTTATTTTTTAGAATTAACAATTATGAAACAGGTATCAGCTCAGTTTGACGTCATTTTTAATAATTAATGGAGTTTTATGTAGTTTAATATAAAACCGTCATAATTTGCATTTTTTATTTTCAATAATTTTCGTGACCACAAGAAATTAAAAAACAGCAAGAAGCAAAGAGTCAGAAAAAAAAATTCAATTGTTTGGACTTAATTCTGTTGATTCTGACTTGTTACGTTTGAAACGTAATTTTAGTCCCAAATCTGGGGGAGACCGCTTGTTGTGGTTGAAAGATCTTAGTCTTTTTTTCCAATTTCATATTGGGGTTTTTTCATTGATTGTTATTTTACGTTTTTATATGAAATGTTAATAATATAAATATAAATATATATATATATATATATATATATAAATGATCATCAAGAAAATAATTCACATAGGACAACAAACGTTTCAAAGAAAACAATAGTTACACAATAATTAGAAAAACACACTAAAGTCTCTAAATTTTGGTCTAACCGTCATTAGGAGAGAAGAGATCGAGCATCAAGCGCCCTTGCAAAGAGACGACTGTAGATCAACAGTGTTGTCACACGCGTGCCCAGTTCAAGAGAAGTAAGAAAAATAATCTAAGAAAGTGAAGAACTGAAGAATAAAATAATTAATATGGCACAGCGAAAATAAATAATAAGGGAATGAGGAACTAGAAATATTAGAATATATAAAAGTAAAGTATACGTTAATATTAATATAACCCTAATTAGTATAAATAATAAAATAAAATAAAGGTTAAGTTAAAAATGTTTTAAAGGTAGCAGAAATATATTAAAAAATATTACAAACTTAAATTGGATAAATTAAAGAAAAATAAAGCAAATTCATATAAAACATAAAATTTAAAAATGAAAAGAAAATAATATAAAAAAATAAATAAAAGGACATTATATTCCTTTTAAACATCTTCATCTTTTTAAGTTTAATGCTGGTCTACTACACGCGTTCAGAAACCAAATATGCATCTCCTCGAAAGCTCCCAGAGTGACGTTTTTACTTTCAGGGTTCCGCCTGAATATACCCACATGAACTTTTATCTTCCACACGGAGCGTCTAGAGTTAAGACCAAGATATGCACCTTGAATTTTGAGTGATAAAGGCGAGTAAGCTTGCTTGCAAGCTACCGATATGAATTGTAGGCAAATATGTTGTGGGGTTAGAAACTACCAAACAAGCAATTGTCAATAAACTTTACTAGTTTAAGGCCATAAGAGTACAATTTATTGATCAATATTTAAACAGAACAAATGTTAAAATTATACAAAATAATTCAAAGTATCACTATTTTTTAACTACTACAAAAAATTATGATTTTGTTTATTTATACAAACCTATTAATTTATATCTAAATTATTTGAAATTGTAGTCTAGTTTTTTCACAGTAGGCAAAGTTAAACATGCATCCATGTTGAATTGGCGAATTGGAAAGGCTGCTGATTGAAATTCAGCAAAAATCAGACCAATGTGATGAATATTCATTTAGCATTATATTACGCAGTCCCCTGAGGACAAAAAACACTGCCCTCTCTCCCTAGATCAGAGGTAAAAACACCTTCAATTGCCCTCTATATTTGTCTTTATTGACTCTTTTAAATCACCACCAGTACTTACTGTTTTTATTTTGAAACTAATATAGCTAAAATAGTTTTTGCACCACAATCAATTGGACTTTAAAGGTTTGTTTCTGTCACAAATCACTTCGAGTTGTCAAGAGGATTTGACTCATTCTATTCAACCTTAATAAGTTGAGTACAATTACTTATTCTCCACATCATCTAAACCTAAAACGGTCATATAATCCTCAATATATCTCTCATATTATAATAAAATTATTATTATATATTATTATTAATAGTGTATATATATATATAGCAGATTCAATAATATATCGACCGTTTGATAGAATAGCTGTGCTCTCTAATCGGGATTCGGTCAATTTTCTAGGATAAAAAATCAAACTCTCGGTGCCAACGTTTCGGTTTTATTTAAAACCTTTTTCATAGGCAGAAGTAAGAATTTAGCAAAATAAAATTTTACCAAAGAAAATGAAATTTACATTATTTAATGAAACAACAATGTTAACCGGAAAAAACCTTCGACTAGAACAAAACCTTCAGTCTAGTCGAAGGTTTTGTCCGGTTAACATTGTTATTCCTTTAAATAATGTAAATTTCATTTTCTTAGCAAAAAAAATTCTTACTTCTACCTATGAAAAAGGTTTTTAATAAAACCAAAACGTTGGCACCGAGAGTTTGATTTTTTATCCTAGAAAATTAACCGAATCCCGATTAGAGAGCACACCTATATATATATACTGATAAAAGTATCGACTGTGGAATAGCAACAAAACTAAAATTTCTCGGGACTCGGTCAGTTCTTCAGGTTCAAATAAAACTCTGATTACCAAAACAGAGGGAATATAAGAAATAACTCAATCATTCAAAAATCGAACATACATGACACGGCAATTAGTTACAATTAAGAAATTACAATAGAAATTTTTGACAATAGGTTAGTGAGAAAACTTAAAGAAGTATAAATGTTGAAACAGAAACACTAAGTATTACATTAAAAATATACATTAAAAAACTACAGTTGTTGTTCAAATCCACACAGTATTTTTCTTTGTAAAATAATTTGTAATATAATACTTAGTTTTTCTGTTTCAAAGTTTATATTTTTGCTTATGAAAAAGGTTTTAAATAATAACTGAAACGTTGGCAATGAGATTTTATTTTGAACTTGAAGAAATGGCCGAGTCCCGATAAACTTTAGTTTTATATATATATATATAAAAAGATTTCACATAAACACGTGAAACAACAATCAATGATCAAACCACAATAAGAAATGGGAAAACAAGACTAAGATCTTTCAACCGTAACAAGCGGTCTTCGTCAGAGTCAAAAACCCAACTGAACACTAGATGCAGAAAACATCTGGTGAGGAGTTGAGAAGAGTGGAAGGGAAGAGTGGTATTTTAAAAGGGTGAAAGCACAGGAAAGGACTAATGTCCAGAAAGGGATATTTGGGGAAACAAAGGAGTACAGTAAGAAAAAGTAAAAAACTATCCGCTAGCTGTCAACCCTCTTTGAAGAGGCTATTGCCCTCGTGACGAAAGTATCAAGTTTGAAGAGACCGTTACTAATGTTTATAATATTAGATCTATTAAATTTAATTAGAGACGATTCAATAATATTTCTTAACAACATTGATTTTTCATAGGTAATAAATTTAGCTCCTGTCCAATCAATATGATGATTTTCATTTTTTATATGCAAGAATAAGGCACTACTGTTTTCCTGTCTACTTACGTTATATTGGTGTTGTTTTACACGTGTTTTTAATGATTTACCAGTTTGACCAATATAAATTTTTTGGCAATTTTTGCACGGAATTTTATAAATACCAGCGGACTCCAATTCGCTTGGAGAGTTTTTTATTAACATATTACCCACGTTATTACGATATAACGTACGATATTACTATAGTTTTGCCATACCACGAATCATTGGACCCCCTTCCAAGATTAGCCAAACAACTTGATTTTAATATAGTGTTTTCTAATCGTAATAACGTGGGTAATATGTTAATAAAAAACTCTCCAAGCGAATTGGAGTCCGCTGGTATTTATAAAATTCCGTGCAAAAATTGCTATAAAATTTATATTGGTCAAACTGGTAAATCATTAAAAACACGTGTAAAACAACACCAATATAACGTAAGTAGACAGGAAAACAGTAGTGCCTTATTCTTGCATATAAAAAATGAAAATCATCATATTGATTGGACAGGAGCTAAATTTATTACCTATGAAAAATCAATGTTGTTTAGAAATATTATTGAATCGTCTCTAATTAAATTTAATAGATCTAATATTATAAACATTAGTAACTATGTTACTAATGTATGTATGTATGTATGTATGTATCTCTTCAAACTTGATACTTTCGTCACGAGGGCAATAGCCTCTTCAAAGAGGGTTGACAGCTAGCGGATAGTTTTTTACTTTTTCTTACTGTACTCCTTTGTTTCCCCAAACATCCCTTTCTGGACATTAGTCCTTTCCTGTGCTTTCACCCTTTTAAAATACCACTCTTCCCTCCCACTCTTCTCAACTCCTCACCAGATGTTTTCTGCATCTAGTGTTCAGTTGGGTTTTTGACTCTGACGAAGACCGCTTGTTACGGTTGAAAGATCTTAGTCTTGTTTTCCCATTTCTTATTGTGGTTTGATCATTGATATATATATATATATATATAGTTATTATATTATATATAATTATAATAATATTATATGTATAATATAATATACTATTATATATATATATATATATATATATTATATATATATATATATATATATTATTGAAAATGACACCAAATTTAGCTGATACCTGTTTCTTAACAAGTTCCTCAATTTTTCTAAATAACACTCTCGTTATTTCGTCTACACAATAAAGTACATCTCCTATGGTCGACATGTTTCGAATGATCAACATTCATCATCAGGACGTGAATAAGTTCTAAGGTGAACGACGATAGGAGATGTACTTTATTGTGTAGACGAAATAACGAGAGTGTTATTTAGAAAAATTGAGAAACTTGTTAAGAAACAGGTATCAGCTAAATTTGGAGTCATTTTCAATAATGTGTGTGTCAAAGAAGGACTGCTACCAAAATTTACGAATATATATATATATATATATATATTATATATATATTATAATATTATTATTATATGATAATATTATTTGTATATATTATCCCTAATAAATATATTTTTTAAGTATTAATAATGAACAAAAGTCTGTTTTTAAAATTTCCTGAATTTTCGTAGATATTTTCTAAATGCAATCTGGATGTGCGAAACTAAGTATGCATCAACATTTTTGCGCTCAGTCCGCAAATTGGGATCTTTCCTGTACCTTGGTGAAATATAACAGATATATAGTAAACATTTCCATTTACAGATTTATATTAGGTTAACGCTACCAAATATATATTTTTATATCAGTATTGCATTATGGGGAAATACTCTATCGTACTTTACATCAAAAAGTTATTTCTACATGTTCTTTGTGTTTTAATCAAACACATTTTTATGTTTTTATCAAAAGATAAAATCTTAAAAATACTTGCTCATTAATGTCTTGATATGAGAAATAAATGAAATAATGTCTTCAATTTGTATTGTTTTAAGGAAATCTAAAACATTATAAGTAATTTATGAAAAACTTAGTCTCGCTAACTTGAATTCCTGCGTTAGATAAAGTTTCCCCTTGCGACTTAGTTAACGTCATTACGAAATAGACTCTGACGAGACTTTGCAATCGTTTCAACGGAAACAGAAGTGTCTCGGAATCAATGGTATGGGTGGTATTCACACAGACTCCCCATTTTACACCCAGTCATGATGTCCGCCTCTATGGCGTTTCTGTGCAGAGCACAAACTCAGAATCGTGTCCCGTTGCACATTTCCCGGGGCACTCAAGTTTCATAACATGAAATTTGTTACTGATACTCAATCGCAGCATGATGGTGCTCCTACTTGATGTTTTTACTCATGAGTAGGCAGTTCACGAGATGTCACGGAGTCAAGAAATTCACTTGGATAATGAACTACTTCTTCATTACTAATCACTCTCTTTACTGACTTTTAAGTTCTATCTTCGGCTTGATGTAGCGCAAGAACTTGTTTGTTGATTTATCCTGCCTGTTCATTAGTAAAACTTTAGCATTGCTCGTTCACAAATCCATTTATTCTGAATAGATAGTACATCTTGCACTCTGGGAAACATCTTGTCAATAAGCTTAAGTAAGCAATACATTCATGTACGCAATGAAATTAAAATCAACTAACAATACCAAATTGCTACACCTGTATATTTTCAAAATAAACATGTGTGTGTAGTTAGCCAAACACGGCTTAAAAGTTCATAACTTTGCTTCATCGTTGAGTATTCAATCAATTCAAAGCTTAGATTATAAGTTAGACATACAAAACTCCACTGTCATAGTTTCAGCTTGATATGTCTTTTGGTGGCTGAGTTTACTGGTGACAATATTTTTCCGATAAATCGACAGACAGAATTTATTCTAAGGGTAAATGCGGCTTCTTTAAAGTATGAAACGTAAAGAAAACTTGAAATGAGTCAGTTCAAAGCAATGTACAGACAAAACCTATCTTTTTATATATATATATATATATATATGGAATTAAAGTATGCAGCAGCTTCTGCATTGACGACCTTTTTGCTGATGGCCTCGATTTTTCTCACTATCATTCGGTGATGCTGAGGCAACTTCCATATATGCTGGGCCAGAGACATTGAGAAAGCCAATATAAAACAACTTTAATGAAACACAAAAACACTGGGTGGAAACAAGCTTTCGACCACACATTGGTCATCTTCAGGTTACACTACTATTTAATTAATGAATGTTAATATAATTAACTGAAAAGTAATCTTTAAAATTAAACATAACAATTTTAACAGATTTGCTGCCCACTTATACTAATAATATATATATATATATATATATATATATATATATATATATATATATATATATACTTGTGCTACTGTCAACAGCGAGCATGCAAACTACTGGGCTACTCTGGTTCCATACCATACTGTATTTCCAGTGTTTATATTACGGAAATATTAAATTAAAAAAAAATGCTTTTGTTACATTTACTTATAACAAATTTGCACTACTGTCATCGGCGAGCAAGCTAACCACTGCCTACTCTGGCTGGGTGCCTTTACTTTATTACCATTTTTTATATTATTTACATTTCGAATTGAAAAAATTTATGTTTGTTACATTTATTTATAATACATTTGCACTACTGTCATCGGCGAACACGCCGTTAAAGATAAAATTTATCAGGACCCGGTCAGTTCTTCAGGTTAAAATTAAACTTTCATTGCCAACGTTTCAGTCTTTATTTAAAACCTTTTTCATAGGCAGAAGTATAAATTTAGAAACAGTAAGACTATCAGTTCAATGTCATGTGTTCATTCAGACTACAGTTGTTAAAACCACTGACTATTTATCTTTGTAAAATAATTTGTAATGTAATGTAATCACCACAATATGAAATGGGAAAACAAGACTAAGACCTTTAAACCGTAACAAGCGGTTTTCGTCAGAGTCAAAAACCCACTTTGACGAAGACCGCTTGTTACGGTGAAAGATCTTATTCTTGTTTTTCATTTCATATATTAGTTTGATCATAACGTGGTTGTTATCACCTCAAAACATAACATAAAATGATCACCTCATTGTGATTATTATTTAACGTGCTTATGTGAAATCTTTATATATGTACGATAAATCCACAAATGTGGTTTGATCATTGATTGCCATGTCAGGTGTTTATATGACAACTTGATCTATATATATATATATATATATTTATATAAAGATTTCACATAAACACGTGAAATAACAATCAATGATCAAACCACAATAAGAAATGGGAAAACAAAACTGAGTCAGAGTCAGTTGGGTTTTTGACTCTGACGAAGACCGCTTGTTACGGTTGAAAGATCTTAGTCTTGTTTTCCCATTTCTTATTGTGATTTCATAATTGATTATATATATATATATATATTCTGAACATGAACGTTCGTTTCAGTAAGTTTTGTTCCCCGAGTCTTATAATAGATTAATACATTTTGTTTTAGTTCTAAATAGAAATATGCAGTAAACTTAAACTTAGACAATTTATTAATTAATTAAGCTTAGTAATTACTTAAGTTCAGTTTTTTTATAAAAACAAATGAAAGAAAGTTTGAAATGTAATAATTCAAAACTGAATTGATTTAAATTAACCTTAATAATCATAACAAATATTCCGTTATAGAAATTAATAAGTCGTTGAAAGCAGTAATAGAATAAGAGCTGAGCAGATTAGAATTCAGAAATGGAAGGAGTTCTCAAGACCTGACTTTGCAAGCTTCCTACAGGCAAGCTTTGTTAGATTTCAACTTTCTATAAATGAATATTCAGTGACTAGGTATTCTTAAAAGGCTGAATTAAGTTGAAGGACTAAGGGAACAGAAGGGTCAATCTTACAAAACCAACCCTTCTATGAAACAGAACAAACACCTCATTCTCTCTCTCTCTCTTTCCCTCCCTCCCTCGCTCCCTCCCCCTTCCACTCTCTCTCTCTCTCTCTCTCTCTCTCTCTCTCTATATATATATATATATATATATATATATATATATATATATATAAATAAATAAAAAGATTTCACATAAACACGTGAAATATTAATGAATGATCAAACCACAATAAGATAATGGGAAAACTAGACTAAGATCTTTCAACCGAAACAAGCGGTCTTCGTCAGATTTGGGTTGTTGACTCTAACGAAGACCGCTTGTTACGGTTGAAAGAGCTTAGTCTCGTATTCCCATTTTTTATTGTTGTTTGATCATATATACATATTAATATTAATAAAAGTATCGACTGTGGAATAGAAACAAAACTATAGTTTATCGGGACTCGGTCAGTTCTTCAAGTTCAAATTAAACTCTCATTGCCAACGTTTCGGTTTTTATTTAAAACCTTTTTCTTAGGCAGAAATATAAATTTTGAAAAAGAAAAACTAAGTATTACAGTACAAATTATTTTACAAAGAAAAATAATATGTGGATTTTAACAACTGTAGTCTGAATGAACACGTGACACTGAACTGTGTCACGTTCAGTGAAATATAATATATATATATATATTATATATATATATATATATATATATATATATATATGGCAAACCATATAATTAATACATATGTAAACAATATTAAGTACGAGAATATTAGAAGTAAAAAATCAGCACTCGTGTTTATTCTGTTTATTTGATTGTTAGAAATTAAAATTAATTGTTCATTGCTATCAGGCTAAGTTTACCAACTGTTATTTGATATTAAGATTTGAAACAAAATTATTAAAAAAATATATATATATACACGAGTTCCGAATTGAAGAAAAATAACCACATAGAGTAATGAAGCGCACATACAAACTCAAATTTTATAGCCAATCCATCTTCAATAGAAAAAAAAGTTGGCCAGTGGCTACCGGGAAGGTTGCTTGCCATTGTAACTGACATAAGTAGTATTTACTAATTATAGCACCATATGTTATACATGTAGTAGTAAGTTTAGTATTACATATACATACTATATATAGTATATGTACTATACATAATATGTATACATACTATATACATGTATATAGTAGTATAGTACATGAGTACTATATTACTTATCTTACTCATATAAAACCCACCAGGGAAAATAGCCGAATAAGACTTGTATTGTACCACAAGAACAGAAAAACGCATTATTTGCTGCTAAGAAACAGTACATGAAAGGATACCTAGGAGCTTCAAAGTAGTCACTTTGTGTACGAGTATACTTGCGCTACAGGTGAATGTAAGAACCTGCCCTCAAAGTACATCAGGTTGACTACAACAAAGGTCTCCAGGAGATTAACGCTTCATTTGACTGCTGGCGCCTTAAAGACACATGCCCATAAAATGTACTGTGTAAGATAATCAGAGAGATGCTTGTGCACGGTTCTAGCATTAAGTAGTGAATAGCAAATGTCGATAAACTACATATTTCAGAGGTAACCAATAAAGTTAGTTAGACCATTGGACCAATCAGGAATCTGCATCCACTAGGGAAGACTTATAAACATCCATCCAAAAGCGAAAGAAAACAGAGATCAATTGATGTCTCTTGATCAATTAATAGGAAAATTATAGCCACAAGATCGGAAAATCGCTGGGACAAACCTCAATAAAGAAAAATAATATATATATATATATATATATATTTGTGTATGATGGCAGCAAATCCTCACGTAAACATGTTTCATTAAAGTACACAGCAGCCTCTGCGTTAACGACTTTTAAGCTGGTCTGCTCCAATTTACGAACAACCTTGCGGTGGGCAACGTTCTCATTGCCAACGTTTCGGTTTTTATTTAAACCCATTTTCTTAGGCAAATGTATACATTTTGAAACAGAAAAACTAAGTATTACATTACAAATTATTTTACAAAGAAAAATAATATGTGGATTTTAATAACTGTAGTCTGAATGAACACGTGACACTGAACTGTGTCACCGCAAGGTTGTTCGTAAATTGGAGCAGACCAGCATAAAAGATGAAATATATATTATATATATATATATATAACACAAAAGAAATACTCGAAAATTGACTTTGGTAGTTATGATTTACAATGCACATTAGCAGCTTCATCGTAATTGCAATAAATGGACTGCAACATACGCGAAAAGAGAATAGGGATATGAAAATAAAATAACTAAAAATGAAAATTAATTAATAATATAGAATAAATAATAAAATGATAAAGTAAATTAAAACATGTAAGAAGAAATAAAATAATTTAAAAATAATTATAACTAGTAACAGAAATAAAAAAGCTGAATGAACAAGATGGACTATATTAATACAAATTAAAACCACAAAACGTTAGTGACCAGGAGTTAATCTAGTATTAAGAAGACTGACAGGTGGCACTTCTGAAACCTTCAAGGTGAACGTAATATTATGATTGGGTATTTGCTACGGAATTTGTTAACGAAAACAGTATTTGAGAATGATCCGTGATAATTTTCATGTAGAGCAATTATGCTGAGCAAACTACGTTGGAAATTACCAGCGGAAGCCCTATGAGAGTCTACACGCTGACCTAACCAAATCCTCTAATAATGATTGATTGATTCATATCTATAACACTAAGGTAGTGAAAGAGATCTTTTCGTACAGAAGTGAAGTAGCTAAACGATAAAGGAATTATAAAATGCTGCCATACATAGAAGGCTGTACATAGAAAATAATCCACACCATTGATATTAACTCCGTTACTTTACTTCACATTAAGCGGTCATTTCATACATTTAGAAAGTCAAATCTTATGTTAAAATCAAGGTATTAGCATCTACTCTCGTGTATGGTTTTTATTTGGGAGAGTTCAAAATAGTCGTGTTAGAATAGTCAAAACGACAAGAACAATACAATAAGCTTCCTAAATCTGATAAAGTTGTTCACTTTGATAGCATCGTGTGATAATAGTCGTAGAGTGAATGCAGTAAATTTTCAAAATGTTATATTTTTTCTTTTCATAGAAGTAGCTAGAAAATAGTCAAAAAGTTAGGACTAATATGGTAAGATTACTTAACTTGATAAATTCTTCCATTTTCAAGGAATTGGTCTGAGAGTACTCAAAGTGCGAACAGTAGTATTGTAGTTTTGTTGAATTTGTTATTTTTTTATATTTTCATAGTAATCGTATTAGAATAGTCAAAAGGACAAGACAAATACGATAAGTTTGTTAAATTTGATAAAATTTTTCGTTATCAGAGTTTTTATGTGAGAATAGTCGAAGAGTGAAGTGTAATGCAATAAATTTCAAAAATATATTTTTTTTTTCATAGACGTTGTATGAAAATAGTCAAAAAGTTATGACTAATTTGGTAAATTTGCTTAACTTGATAAATTCTTCCAGTTTCATAATATTTGTCTGAGAGTAGTCAAAGCGTGAACAGTAATATTGTAGGTTGGTTGAATTTGTTATTTTTTTATATTTTCATTGTAGTCCTGTTAGAATAGTCAAAATGACAAGACAAATACGATAAGCTTGCTAAATTAGATAAAGTTATTCACTTTCATAGTATTCGTGTGAGAATAGTGGAAGAGAGAAGAGTAATGCAGTAAATTTTCAAAATGTTATATTTTCTTTTATTTTCATAGAAGTTGTATGGAAATAGTTAGAAAGAGTAGAGAAAGACACATTCCTAATTTTTCGCTCAATTCGTCTTCAGGAGAAAAGGAAGAGGGAGACCAAGCACATTGGGTTACTTGCTCTTGCATATACAACGTGTTTGTTCTTCCTTTGTCTTTTCTTCCGAAGACGGATTGGCCAAAAATTTGAGTTTGTAAGTGTTTTTCTTTACTCTTTAATTTTGAACTCGTATTCTGTCCAGTTTTGATCGTTTTACCAATGTTTTAGTGAATTTTTTTGACAAACTAATTGAAGCATTCAACGACAACTTGAAGTGAGGTTTTTAGATTAATTGTAACTTTAAAAAAGTTGCTTTACGAGTACTAAAGTTTCATTTTAAATATAAAAAGAGTTTAAAAAAAGTAGAAGGTTCTTTACCTGATCATGCCTGGTGTCATTCACAATAGGACAAGAAGTTCTGTGCTCTTGATGAAATTTCGGTTGATAAGGTTCAAGCATCCTTATCTTCCCCCATCGATTAAAGAAGAGCGCTATGGCTCCAACCCAAAGAACTAGAACCATAACGACGATCAAAACTTCTTCTGCTCTCACTACAATGCCACCTGAAAAACATAAATCTCCTTTATTCAGACCCTATTGATTTTTAATTTTTCTTTTCAAACTAAAATTTAAGCAGAGAGAGCTAAGCAGTTTATACGCACTTCTCCTCCATGTATAACACTGAGTATTTTTGAGAGTTTCCTTCATATTCCAAGAAAAAGTTAAAAACTACCTGAAGTTTCTTAGTCAACGTAAAAAATAGTGCTGTTGAAAAAACCGGCTGAGTTCATAACCAGTTCTCTTTCATAAGAATCATCATATATATATATATATTATTCAAAGTAGCACCACTTTTGATTATAGTTTGAAACTTGTTAAAAAGTCAGAATCTAGTAGTGTTTGCAACAATTGAGGGTCTAACCTGAACGTTGTCGCAACTCTGCTAGAACCTACTTTTGGTTTTGTATTCACTTGTTGTATTGTTTCCTGTTTTATTTACTTAAAATAGTTATGTTCAGTTTTTTCTTTTTTTTATTTGGAGAATCGTTATATTCACTTAATAGGATTTTGATAAAGTATAAGACCCGAAGATGACCTATGATGGTCGAAAGCTTGTCTGTTTTTGAACATGTGAGTATTTATTAAAGTTGTTGTTTCACAAATGCTTTCTTAATAGTTTTGTTTGTCACGTTGACATGTCTCTGGCCCATTATATATGGAAATTACCTCCAGAACATCGTAAGATAATAAGGAAAATCGAGGCTGTCAGCAAAAAGGTCGTAAATGCAGAAGATGCTGCACATTTGAATTCCACTTGTTTACAAGAAGATTTTCTGCCCACTTATACGAATATATATATATATTATTGATAATCCGTAAAAACAGATAAACATTGTAACAGACAGACCTAGTCACAGAATCATTATATTAAGCTGGCCTGGAACATTATAGCAAATAGTCACTCAATGAATAGTCAATAAAACTTATTCTGCAAGATTATATCCAAAAGTAAAGTTAATAGTTTCCCCTATTCAAATTTCTAACTGCTGACAGTTCAATTATACCTGCATAGAATATTCAATATGTTGTAACAATCTGTTGAGTAAATTTATCATGCTCTGAATTATGAATGATTTTATATATTCTTTTTTATATTCTATGCTTATGAACAAGTTTTTAAGTAAAAACCGAAACATTGAATGTGAGAGTTATATTTCAACATAGAATACTCACCGAAACCCGATTAGTATTTACTTATATATATATATATACGAAGAAAAATCACAATTAAACAGGTGATGCAATCAATGAAATTCAAACCACAAGGAAAAAGGAAAACAAAAGAAATAAATGCTTTGAAGCTTTTCACTTTATGTCATCAGATAACAAAGAAAGTAGACAAAATAATATGACAAATATATTTTATATATATATATATAAATGAAATATTATATATATATATATTATATATATATATTATTAATATTAAATGAAACGGTCATTTATAATTAAATGAAAATTTAAATATATATATATATATATATATAGTATACTAAATAATCACAATAAACACGTGACAAAAACTAATGAAAGTATAAACCACAAGGAAAAATTAAAAAAGGCACAGAAAATGTGTTCTAAGGCCTTTCAAATATATGTCATCCAAGAGCAACTAAAGATCTTTAGTTGCTCTCTGATGACATATATTTGAAAGGTCTTAGAGCACATTTTCTGTCTTTTTTAATTTTTCCTTGTGGTTTATACTTATTATATATATAATATATATATATATATATATATATATATATATGAGGAATGTTATATTTATTGTATCTATATATTGTATGACTTTGCTCAAAAAAACTTTATGTTAAAATGTTATATTTATAAGGAGAGAACATTACTGACAGTATGAGAACTTTGAATAAATTAGTTACAGTTAATTGACTGCACGACTTAATAATTAGTAATAATTAATCTAGTTTATTAACACTACCCATTAATCTGTCAAAGTTATAATCTTTGACAGTAGGATTAACAGGAGAGAGTAATTCCTAATCAATAGGAAGCTTCATTAAACAGTAATGCTTTCAGACTTTCAAGTCCCACAACTTTAAGCACGAACGGTCATTCTTCACTTTCAACCTAACTTTTCCTCAATAAAGAATTAAGGCAAAACCATTGCATGATTTATTAAATTCTTTATCTAGAATATTTAAAAATGACACTAAAATGAAATATGTATTACTGCAATATATTCAGGGAATTTTTATTTATTTATTTTTTTTAATAATATTTAAGTATTATCATGAAAGGATAAATTATTGCGATTTTAAAATATTTAATTTTATTTAATAATAAAATATGAATACATCAAATATAAATTAGAAAGAAAATAAAAAAAAACAGTTAAAAATTATTTTTTTAAAACTTTTTATTTTATTTTATTTTAAAACTTTATTTCAATTAATAAATTCTATGTCCAGCGGAGATTAATAGCAACTTAAAGTTTAGTTACGATAAAAAGATTTCATATAAACACGTGAAGCAACAATCAATGATCAAAGCACAAATGATCAGTTTCAAACCGCCTGTTGCGGTTGATAGATCTTAGTCTTGTTTGCCTATTTCATATTGTGGTTTGATCATTGATTGTTATTTCACGTGTTTATGTGAAATCTTTATATATATATGTTGTTTAAATGTACCGCAGCTTCGGCATTAACGACTTTCAAACTAAGCTGTTCCAGTCTCCTGGCAGTCTTACGAATATAAGGTGGTAATTCCCAAATAAGTTGTCCAAAGGCCATTGACACACTTTAATAGATTACAATTTGTATTCTTACACATATTATTTGTAGAACCTGATGCAGTCTAATATCACTCGACTATTGTTCTTTATTATTGTTTATTTCATCTTTTTAAATAATTTATTAGACTTATTTATCATTAATAGTTCACCATTTATAATTTTTATATTTATTAATTTTTTTTCTTTTTTGTTAATTATTTATGTTTGTTTTTATTTAGCTTACTCCTCTTTTTCAGTTATTTGGATACACAGATTGAGTGGTTATTCAATGAGACTTCACTTCAGTCGCCACTTATATATAATCATTATTCAATCTATAAAGGGATATTTTTGTTTATTTTTTTAGAAATAAATTATAATATTTATGTCTTTATCATTTAAATCAGTAAAAAAGGAAAGCTTGAACAGGATTTAGTTTAGGTTTGTATTTCACTAAGAATTATAAATCTAACAATAAAGACTTGTCTGATTTACAAAAAACAGTTGAAAGAAAGACCCTTATTGGGAAAACCCCATAAATTATTCAGAGAAAAGGTCCCTTCTTGAATAGGTTTCAGTAAACGTTGTCTTTTGTTTCTGTGCCGAGGGTCATTCTGACTTCTAAGAGTGTATGGTCATAAATAGTGTGCTTTTAGAGCGGGTTTTCCATTGCTGACATTATGAGATAGCAAATGAAAATATTAATTAATAGTAAAAAAAAAAATGTTTTTTAGTTAATTTTTTGAACGACTGGGAATATAACTCATAATGGTGGATATAATGGGAGTTGTTGGACCTTAATCATAAAGACTGATTAAGTGATTTCTAAAAACTATTGACAAATGTTCTGGTCAGTTACTCTGGAAAGTAACTTTTTATATAAAAGGGCAAAATGATTTAAACGCGTACTTTCCTTTCCCAGGTGTATCTTTACGTCGTCTAATTACATCGTAAAATTCAAAATGAGTTTCTTAGGGATTTGGTTTAAAGAATTAACTGCTCTTGATTATAAGCTGACATTTCGCCAACATTTGCTCAGCATTTTCAGGTCTTTTTTTTTTGAAGGTAAAATTTTGAAGTTAGATGCATTTATCTAACTGTATCATATCCTTAAAATAAAAAACAAAAAATGTTTGGCAAAACGTTGACTTATAATCAGAAGTGGTTAATTCATTAGACCAAATGCTCATAAAACTCATTTTCAATTTCAAGAATCAGTGGTTGAGAAGCTATATTAGTATTATATATATTATATATATATATATATATATATATATATATATATTATAATTAGCAAAAATTAATAATCAACAATAACTCTTGATATAATATATGAATTAAATACCACAATAAACAATATATATTAATTAAAATGCTCTAAAGCCTTTCGTCACAACATTATTAGGGAGCTAAATGAAACAACCAAAAAAAAAAAACATAATAACAAGTTAACCTGGCTGATTGAAATCTGGTCAGACATCCCTGTCTGAATTTAATGTTCCTAAACTTTAAGGAGTCTTGATCTACTTACTTATTTCTTTTATTCATAAACAATTTAATGAACAATAGTCCAGGACTTTACAAACTAGATGGAATATTAATAAAAGAAATAAGTAAGTAGATCAAGACTCCTTAATTCAGACAGGGATGCCAGCAATCTTGAAGACTTCAATCAGCCAGATTAACTTGTTATTATGTTTTTTTTTTTTGTTTCATTTAGTTCTCTGATGATGTTGTGACGAAAAGCCTTAGAGGATTTTAATTAATATATATTGTTTATTGTGGTATTGAATTCATGAATATAATATATATATATATATATATATATATATATATATATATATATATCATTATATCAATATAACATTGTACAACTCTCTAATAATAGCAAAGACATTTAGTTATGAAAAATCAATGAAACAAGCCTTCCCGTGATGAGAAAAACAGAAGGAGAATGGATTAAGGGAAGTGACGGTTTAAGCTTTAACACTTAAACTTCAGTTAGTGAAGAGAGAAGTGAGGTTAGATAAACCTGGAGAAAAACACTTCGGGCTTAAAACACGCTTCTTCATTATGTGCAAAGTTGTCATATAATTTGCAGAAAGTAATGAATATTTATAATGATTTGTTTAACAGCTCTGATTTAAACATTGCAGAAAAATCTAAAATAAAGACACAAGGTAGGGATATGAAACCCTACTTATCTAGTGAAAAGTCGTCACTTTTTCCTTTAGTCTATTTTTATATGTTGATTATCCATATGTACCATCGGGCATTTTCAATTAGGTGACCGCCAATGATTACCTTGTCTGAATATATAAAATTACTGCTCCAAGCGGACATTTTTATAAAAGTATTTTTTTTATACCTTGCATTTATTTTATAATTGAAAATGATGGTAGTATATATTTGGATTCAACATTATGTACCTGGTACTTATAAGATATACGCAAACGAAATACATACATAGTCAATGAATTAGAATGCGGTAAGATATTTTCTTTTTAAGGAATGTAGTAATCTTCGATCTTAATCAAGAAGAATCAGGTATACTCCGTTAAGCTGGTTCACTCAAAAATAATAACTTCAGACGAACTGTTTTATAGCGAAAAAATGATAAGTAATTCAGCAATGGTAGTTATTTCATGAGTACTTATAGTTAAATAACTTACAATAACTATCAGGTGAGACCAGTCCATGGTTAACTCAAACTTTGGAGTTCAGTTCACCATATCCATTAAGAATCATTGTAACTAAAAGACAGCATAATGTAATACAGTTTTGAAAACTAATTATATATTCGATAACTAATTGTCATATTTTATTGACGTTTTTCTTTAAAGTTAACTATTATAAGCGTAAACAAAAATTATAATTGATTAATAATGAATTATTGAAAAATCTTTGTTGAAAAAACGACCAAACCACCTGCGATCTGTCTTACCCAACTGTATATATACATATTTTCCACATATATTTTCTAGTTTTAATTTAAGTAGAAAATTTATATAGACAGTACTAATGTCAAGAAGTAATTCAGTTAAAGAAAAAAATAAAACAAAAACGGAAATGAAAATAACTTTCTGACTGCCTAGGATAAAACAGAAAGAAATGTTCTTTTTCACTTTCCCGTGGAAGAAGAACCAACAGTAATTATTAAAATAACACCTTATTTGAATAAATTAAAAGTAAAAACTTTTAATTTTATTGAAAATTAATGAATTTTTTTGTTGCTATTACATAAAAAATTTGAGAAGATACTTTTTAACTTATTTGCATTTAAACTTTAGGGTTGATTATTTGATAAAACTTATAATTACTTTTTTATGAAAATAAAGGATACATTTTTAAAAGTAATGTACAATTTTAGTTTAGCAAGGAAATATCATTAGATGTATATTGCATCCTAGTGACCATCTACTGAGCACAAACTTTAACAATTTACATATTGCTTAAATCTATGCTAAACTTTATGTAAATTGTTCAAGTTTCTAGCTTAAAGACAGTCACATGTGTTATACATTAAATATATCACATATTATATTGATTTTTTTGAAGAATTATAATATTTGTTCATAACATTATGACTTGGAGTACTTCAAAGTGAATAGTGCTACTAAAACAGAATTACTATACCCAAATTATTTACATAGTTTTTTTTTACAAATTTAAATAAACACACGCTAATTCCCATATTCAAATGACAGTAATATTAACTTTACTAGCAATATTGGATGCAATGACAATTAGAATAAACGGGCACAAATAAAATTTAAGTTTAAAATCAATTGTGACACAGTTTTTTTGACACAAATTTTTTGAGTAGCTATATTACTGTTGGTATCAAATTTCAGTCATTTAGTAGAATAAGCAACTGCTGGTGGTATAATTAAAGTTTTGTTCGGCCCTTGAATGATCACAACATTGACATATGATCCCCCATATGTCATCATCTTCTGTTGTTCTTCTGATGGTGAATCAGTGTTTGAAATGTCGAGGCAGTTGGTGATTTTTTTCTCTTCAGATTTTTGCATTCTACTCCAGTAAATTAAAAAAAAATTGCAGTAACTTTTACTTTAATAAATCCGGTAGAATAATTATTTTTATGTTTGGAATCTATATGTATGTTGTACAGCATGGTATACCAAAGCTAGTTAGCTCAATTTTTTTCTTATGATTTTTCAAAAATTCTTCATTAATCACTTTGAGTTTTTGTTTATGCTTACAACTTTAGTGTAATTTCAGGAAAAAAAAAGTATTGAAAATACTAACTGTTGGTATTTATTTAACTTTGGAAACTTCAGTGCTTGCGATAAGTATGCGAAAAGTAAAAATAGAAGTTAAACTACATTGTGTCAGACGAAATGGTGTTAAAGTGCAGATAATTTTGGACCCAACGATAATTACACCCTTCAAAAGTAGAATTATCCATATAACTCAAAGGCCGGATATTGCCCACGGCATAGAGGCCGGGTTCAGGTCAATACTTACATTAAAATGCGTTTCTATATTTTACCCTCTATGAGTGCTCGGCAAATATTTCTTCACCCATTTATCTTTAATATTTTACTTAATAAAAAGTTAAAAATATTTTCTATATAAAAGATTTTTTATTATAAGAATTGAAGATAATAAAACCATAAAATTCTTTAATATTTATAAAATACCTCCAAAAAATATTTTGAAAAACCAATAAAATGCAATAAATTGTTCAGCATAAAATAATTTGGACTAAATATCTAATAAGGTTTTGTCGAATATTTATGTATCAAAGAGATTAAAGACAGTCACATGTGTGATAAATTAAATATATCACACATTATATTGATTTTCTTGAAGAATTATATTTGTCCTTAACATTATGACCTATAACATTATTCTTAGATTGTATAAACCTTTACAAATAGTCGATCATAATAAAGGATTATAATAAGTTTATTGTTTTGTATATGTGTTAATTAATTAAACTTGCAAACGTTATCTCGAAGTTCGGGGCTGCAGCATATTTAATGTGGAAGAGAAACGAGAGTGCTGGATCTGAAGCAGCTCATACTTTTTTTTTGGGGGGGGGGATCTTCTAATTGTGTCAATACTCGTAATACATTTTTTATGTTTCAAATTAATTTATATAAAAATAGCTTTATTTGTATATTTTTCACCTTTAAAATTTAAAGACTTTTTTTTTACTCGAATCGGAAAAAGCAATTACAGGTAGATTGTCCAAAGTGAGAAATGCTTCTTTTTTTACAACTGAGTTTAAATGGTTCTTATCTAGTCAAATTTATTGTCAATTGGATAGAATAAAATTTATAATTTATTAATGGATAGAATAAAATGATTGAATGGATGGATTGGAATGAATGGTTTGATTTTATTAATGATTTTTCAATAAAATAATACAAAAAATAAATCGGGAAGTAAAATTTGTCATTTTTTTTTAATATTAAGTATAATTGACGCTACATAACAAAGTACTACTATACAAAACATTAGTGCGACCGACCTGGACTTACGGATTTGAACTATGGGGTTGTGCAAAACCATCCAATATTCATAGAATACAATCATTGCAATCTAAAATCCTCCGCACTATCACAAATGCTGCGTATTACGTCAAAAACCACACCCTACATAAAGACCTAAAAATTCCATTCATCCAAAACTTTTCCTCTGATCGTTATAAGTCATTTCACAACAACCTTTCCTCTCACCCAAATCCATTTGTACGAATCCTTTCTTCCTCCTCACCTTCCCGAATTCCCCCAAGACTACTCAAGAGAAAATGGCCCAGGGATCTACTATTACAGTAATATACTTAAAAAAAAAAAAAATGTAAAGTGAGAAGTTGAACCAGTGGGTTTCATTCTTTGCTCATGTGCATCGATGCATTGTATAATCTATTACTACATATGCCTGTTACGCATAATATGCGTAGTTGTATATTTGTAAATAAAGATGATAAAAAAAAAATTAAGTATAATATTTATTTTAAAGGACAGTTATCGTGGTGCAAAATTGCATTACTGTATTTTTTTTTAAATTTCCGGTAGGATGTTAATAATAAAAATGTTTCTATATTAATTCTTTTAGATGTGGCAGATTTATGAAAACACTTGAATACCCTTGAGACCACTCGACATCTCCTTCTGCATCACTAGCAAGCGCCTGATTTAGGTCACGTAGTGGCTGCTTCAAATTTATAAAGCCCTTCATGTTTTGAAATTAATTTATGCTGACGACAATTATCTCGCCTAGTTTACAATATACTACAGTCCACTTCATTGTTTATTATATAGCTTTAAAAAAAATTCGACCCATACTTTCTAAATTATTTCAATTTATTGTTTCTTTATCACAGTTAAGGAATGATGAAATAGAAAATAATAATTTATAATAGAAGGAAAAAAACCGACATTTTAAACATTTTTATATTATATTAAACATTAAACATTTTAAATATTAAACTTAATATTTTTAAATTAAATGTTTAAATATTAAACTTAATACTTTCAAATTAAATGCTTAAATATTAAACTTAATTATTTTCATTTTGGAGCATCTTTTGAACTATGGTCTCTGGAGTGACCTCACCCAGTGATGCTATTAATTCCTACAAACTTTGTAGAGGCGGTTCTCCGTCATAAGAAGAACGAAAGTGGTGTGAGGCAAGGGCAATGATTATTCATAGGTGAACGAATGGGGACAAGAAGGTGAATCCTACTCAGGAGGACTGAGGCACTGGCACAAAGTAATGTGCAAACAGTTTCCGTGTCGGGTATTGCCAGGAAATAGGATGTGGTTTTTTTAGTGGGTCGGGACCCCCAACCCCACATACCCTAAGCAAGACGTCTTGCTAAGGGATCTGATGAACAGATTTTTCCACATCCTACGACGAAAAAAAAAATATTAAACTTAATATTTTTAAATTAAATGTTTAAATATTAAACATTTTATTTCGTTATATTCTCTGTCGTGGAAGTGTAATGTTAATTTTTAATCAAATTATTTTGCAATGTTAATTATGTAAATGAATTACTTAAAGAGTAAGTGTAAATCAGGTCAGAATTAATGTTTTGCTTTCCAATGCACCACTTATATGCTTTTACATTTTAGAGTTATCCTGAGTTATGTATGTGCTCATTTGTTGTTGGCACTCATTTTAGTAATGGGCGAGCCACATTACCGGGTAGGTGATTAAGTATTGGAAGTCTTAAATTTTACCAAACTCAAGTATATTCAGAGTAGGGATGTTTAACGAATCAAGGGATACTCCTCATGCGGTAAAGGAGGTCGTCTATAAGGCGGTTATAAGAACTACCATGACCTATGGGTGTTCCGTCTGGTACAACTCTGCGATAACGAATAAAAAACGACTCCAGATTGTCCAGAACAAGTGTGCTCGCCTTATAGCCAATGCTCCTTTTTATGCGAGAAATGTCGATATCCAGCGTGATCTAAGGATGGAACCAATACAAGATTACATTAGGCGTCTGACTATCGACTATCAATGAAGACAGAAAACTTCCCGTACACCCAAACCTGCTAGTAAGAGCACTTTTACCTCAACTTCCTTGAACCCATCCTCCTCTGAATAATTGGATCACCAAACTAACAACAGACTCTAGTACTGTAAAGACCATCTGACCACGAAACATACTCACCCTAGACAGGACAGAAACTAACATACCGACTTACCTGACAGACCTGCACAGTTAAAGCAGTACTAATAGACAAGCAGGTGAAAGCCTCTGGCTTGGAACTGCCTGACTCCAACGTGCAGCATTGCATGGAAACTCTCGTTGGTCGTTGGTCGTTGATAACGAATACCTGACATCATACAGGCTGAGGACTGATCACTTAGCATCTTCTCTGTGCTTAGATTTTTTCACTTTTTGCGTGAAAAAAAATTGTGGCAAGAGAAGCGACATATCCTCATCAGGAGGTGAGTATTCAGAAATTAAAAAGTGCGGTCCAATATCAGAAAGGTGTGAAAGATTTCCATTAATAAGCATTTGAGTACCAAAATGTAGTCAAACAGCAGATACAGGTTAGAAAGTGTAATACATATATCACTTTTAATAATATTATATTATAATATTATAATAATATAATATATTATATTATATTATAATTTTTTCCACATCTTTTTTTATAATATATAATATTATTATATCATTAATTTGATGTACATTTTAATTTCTCTAAGTAATGATTCTACTATATATAGAAGAAAAGATTATGAATCTGTGCTTATTTGACATATTTCAAAAAAGCTTGAGTATCTTTTTATAGAGATACTTAATAAATCTCTCCGACTCACTGTACTCTCTCTCTCTCTCTCTCTCTCTCTCTCTCTCTCTCTCTCTCTCTCTCTCTCTCTCTTTTACAAGAATACCTCTATAATGTCATTGAATTCCTATGGAAGCTCATTACTTTCATTATATTTCACACTCTTCTCTTAATTTCTTCAGTTTTTCATTAGTCTGACAAAGGAGTTCATTATTTTTGCCCAACCACTATTAATTCACCTTTAGGCCATAACTTTATTCTATCAAACCAGTGATGTTAATAAGAAGATGAAAAGCTTTTACTAATTCAAAACACATTCATTTAATGAGTTCACTTCTTTAAACCTTTGGCTAAGGACAAATATTATAGTTTTCAACCATCTTTTCTCAATGAAAATTCATGAACCTGTGATTTGCTATTAAGTATATGAAACTTATGTAAAAATATTCTAGTTCTTTGTAAATAAACTATTTACGAAATTGAATCAATGGAAATTCTTAACACTTTTAAAGCTTTTTGTTTTAGTTGGGATCAAAACTTTAAGGGTGTGTTTTTCCGAACAAAAAATCATTAACCTTGTTTTTGCTGTTAAGTACATAAATGAAATTCATGTAAAAATATTCTACTTGTCTGGAAATAAATTATTTATGAAATTGAATCAATGAGAATCCATAATATTTTAAAGCTTTTTGTTTTAATTGACAAAACCTTACGAGTGTGTTTCCCTAGTACATGCATGTAAAAAGGCCACAGTTCCTTCTTTTCTTAGTGATTTGACATTGAGAATATACATTGGTCATCTTTACTGATAAAATATAGTGCTCTTTTGGCTCTATATATTCAGTGCATCTCTATATATAAAGTTCGTGAGTTTGTTTGTTCGCCCATTTCGTGTGAAGATAGAGACCTGAAATGAAATATATATTATTTATTACCTGAATAATGGAAAATACAAGAAAATTATCACTACATTCCCAAAATTGGAGCCAGAGTAGCAAGTGTCTTGCGTGCTCGCTGATGACATAAATGTAACAAAAAAAATTTTTTTTAAATTTAATATTTGTGTAATATAAGCAATGGTAATAAGGTATTGGCATGGAGCCACGGTAGCCTAATGGTTTGCGTGCTCGACGATGACAGTAGCACAAATATATTAAAAATAAATGTAACAAAAAAAATTTTTGAATTTAAAATTAGAATAATATAAACAATGGTAATATAGTAAAGGCATGGATTCATAAAATAATCTGTTCCCGTGTCTTAATAACAACAAAAAACAATTAAAATTATCCCTGTCAATCATATTCATTGAATTCATTTCAATACCTATTGTTATGATTTCTGAATGAAGCAAAGGGTCACGGTAATCTAGTAATTTATAAAACTACTGATAACAGGGAATTTTTAGTTCTTCATCTTAATTGGTGAGAAGGCATAAATGGATTGACCAATGATTATAACTAACCAATAGGTCAAATACAACACAGCTACCAAGAATATCATTGGTTCAAATTTATCAATTAAACATATACTCGTAATTGTTTTTTTCTAAAGTAAAGTAAAATCTGAACTAAGGAAGTATCCACGTATTTTATAGAAAAGCAAGTTATTTATGAAATATTATAATTATGTAAACATATAGAATGTAGGGTTCCGATAATGAAAATATTAGAAAAGGAAAAGTTTTGGAGAATTTTTCTAGCTAGATTCAATATGATGAAATAAATGTCATATATATGGTTTTATCATATGAAGGATGAATGGATGTTGAGTAATGTTTACAACGTGTTCATATATGAAATCTGAAAGCAACAAATAGAAGGGAAAAAGAGAGGCTGTTTGCTTTGAAATACTGATTTTAGTCGGTATGTAATTATGCACAAATTTTACAGGAAAGGGTGAAGATTAATGACAAATATTAGCAAATTTATGTTCATAAATTAAAATTATTATCAACGAAATACAATCTATCGCAAAACCAAAATGTCATTAGTAATTCAAACATCATGAAAACTGTGCTTTGTAACGGTTCTACAGTTGCATTAGGGATTTCATTATTTATTTTGCTCTTAACACAACTGTTATGATTCTGCTGAGATCATAATTATTTATGAGATAAGAAATCAATAATTTCTTTGATCACGCACTGCATCATATATTTATAATCAATATGTTGTTTTGCGTATACCACATCTACTACTAAAGTAATATACAGTAAACCCTCGCTAGTTCGCGGTTCAGTTTTCACGGGTTCAGTGTTTCGCGGAGTCCTGAAATATTCAATTAAAAATTAAAAAAATATAAAAAAATATTCAACTGTATTTGCAGTAAAAATAAAAAAATACAACTCGTAATGAAAAAAGTACAGTAGTTAGTATTAAAGAAGAAAATATACAAGATTCTTCTTGTACGATCGAGGAAGATATCAAACAACCAGTGACTTGCTGGGTCAAAATATATTCCACAGCATTAAATTAAAGGTTAATAAAAGCTCTAAAAAAATATTCAATAAGGACCAAAAAATAATGAATAATATTAAAATATAATCAATTGTAAAAAGAGAATAATAAAAATATTAAAAACTAGAAGTAAAAAAATAGGTATTTTCATGCATAAATTAAAATAAAGGATATTTAATAATTTTTTTATTTTATTTACTTGCATTATTATTTACTGTACAATACATTATGGGTATAATTCACTCTCTCTTTTTCTCTTCTAGTCGGTAAAGACGTATTTTTTTTTATTAACTATTCTTTATTCTTTCCTTTTTGTTTTTCATTTTTATTTACAACAGAGTACAGTATTCAGAAGGTCAGGATTCTCTGTTGGAAAGGTCGTTGTTTGAGCTTTAGAGGCTTTTATTAACGAACGTTTATTATTCACGGATTTTCGTTTTTCGCGGGTGTCTTCGGTCCCCATTTTTTGCGAAAAGTGAGGGTTTGCTCTGATCATTTTTTCTAATCAAACCATCAATGCCTTTTGCCTTTACAAATAAGTGAAGTACTTGATAAATCATCACCCATCGCAACATCTATAAAGTAATGCATATTGTTACTAACACCAGGTGAGTTTAAGTTAAATTAAGAAAGAAATCATATAAAGCATATAAAGAAACCATATAAACTGAACAATAAATCAAAGTATTCAGAATGAAACCATTTCTGAATAACTTGACAGAAACCTTGGAGGCCCTCAGGACTCCTATTATATCAATTCTTTCAACTATCATATTCTTTCATATTTTTACAATTTTTCATTTTTCAATTTTGATCGAGGTTTGGTCTACCTTCAAACAATACAACCAACACCTTTTAAACGACGTTTCATCTATATTTTTAAACATCTTCATAGTTACATCAATACAGAGTTTAACTACAATAACACAAAAAGTTTATACAATACATTATTTACGCATTTTTTATAAAAAAATATTTATAACATTGATCTATTTTTCAGTTTATAAAATTTATTTATGATAAAAATTTTTTGATGTTATTGTAAATAAATTCTGAATTGATGTATCTCTGAAGACCCAACTGATGGGTTTTTGACTCTGACGAAGACCGCTTGTTACGGTTGAAAGATCTTAGTCTTGTTTTCCCATTTCTCATTGTGGTTTGATCATTGATTGTTATTTCAAGTCTTTATTTGAAATCTTTATATATATATATATTATATATATATATATATATATATATAATATATTAGTGTATATTGGCAGCAGATTCTCTTGTAAACATATTTTATTAAAGTAGACGGTAGCTTCTGCATTTACGACTTTTTTGCTCGTTTTTTCTAGTTTTCTTACTAGTTTTTTCTGGTAGGGAGTGATTTCATGGAGGAGTTGTCCCAGAGACATCAAAGAAATAATTTTGTAGCTTAATCAATAATATTATATTTTTATACTTACAAGCTTTCGATTTTCTCGGAAATCATCTTCAGGTATATAGATCAATATCTAACAGATTAAATTCACACAATAACAATTTTTCTAAACGTTAAACAGACATTAAAAGGAATAAAATTTAGAGGTTAATAGAACTACATGAACTTTGTGAAAAAACAAAACAAGTCCACTGTGACTAGTGTAAGGTTACAACTTGTCATTGATATTGCCTGGGGGTCCTGTCAATGTAGGCTTATTAAGTTTATAAGAACTATCGAAGTTCTTACAACTTGGTATTATTATTTCTTTGATGTCTCTGGGACAACTCCTCCATGAAATAACTCCCTACCAGAAAAAACTAGTAAGAAAACTAGAAAAAACGAGCAAAAAAGTCTCAAATGCGGAAGCTGCCGTCTACTTTAATAATATATATATATATATATATCCGTCTTCAGGAGAAAAGAGGAAAGGAAGACCAAGCACGCCGGAGAAGCAACGACAAGTAACCCCGTTGCTTCTCCGGCGTGCTTGGTCTCCCTTTCCTGTTTTCTTAGGAAACAAGAGATAGATCAGGTTACAAGAATATTTGAGCCTGTAAGTGTGTTTTCCTTACTCTGTCTGTTTCTCTTCTTGTATTTTGAACCCGTATTGTGTCCAGTTTGGATCGTGTTTCGTTTTATTGAGTGATATATATATATATTATATATGTGTGTGTGTGTGTGTGTGTAAAATTTGGATGATAACATGTGATATAAATATTAAATATTCAATAAACCACCAAGAATAGGGGATTAACACTCTGAGAACTTTCCTTTATTTGTCGTCAAAGATGAACTGTAAACAAAAAAATTCAAAACGTTTACTGCCTACTCTTAATGGTAAGTGACTCATATAACAATAACAACAGTTATTGTCAGCTTTTGAAAGACCCATATAACAAATTCCTTCTTACTGAAGTTTCAGATTTGGAAACTTATTTCCTTCTTTATTCAGGAACTCTATTCTTCTTCAAGGTGCAATTCATTTTTTTCGGGAATATAGAATAAATGATAGTACAATTAGACCTGGCACACCATAACATAACGCAATAAAAACAGTAAATAACTATTTTTAATAATATATTAACAAGTATACATAATTTAAAATGACTTTATTCCTTCAATACGCTCTAATAACCCACAATATTGAATATTATTCTTGGCAAGAAATCAAGAACAGCTGTACAAAGAGTCAATTTAGAGTTCTGGAAATTGGCCAAAATATAACATCTAAAAAGTAGATTAAGAGTTTATATGTATAATGCAACTCTATGTTTAAGAAAAGATGAAGCTAATGATATAGTAATGTCCTGCCATATTCTCAGAAATAACAGCTTCTGCAGACAAAACAAGGAAATAAACTTAATACAGGATTCAAATCGTAAATTACTTGGATCTATGTGGCATTCAATTTTAGTTTATTTTGTTTTCCTTTTATCTAAAATGAAATAATAATGATTGTATAAGATTATAATAACACCATAACACCTTAACACTGATGACATACCTGGACATAATATATTAAGACGTAGAATGATTCCTTGAATCAAATAAAAGACAACAGTAATAAGAATGGGGAGAATGCAATTTTATTTATAAAAAAAAAAGAAAAAAAATTTAAACAGACAAACATTTATTATTAACGCATTTATTATTAACAGATTTGTTGTTTCAGTTGATATATATTAATTTAAAAAAAATGCATTTCCATTGATGTTATTGTTACTACCCAAAACTTGAAGTAGTTTCTGAATATATTTTTGTTTTTATAGAATCGTTATAATAAATGTATTATATATATATATATATATATATATATATATATATATATATATATATATCATTAAATAACTTGCCAACTTTGAGTTTAGTATGTTTCTTACATACCTTCTCGAGTTTTCTTATTTTATTCCTCCATCTCTCCGGTACCACATAAATCAACTCACCGAATGATTTGGTCAAATTTCTATTTTCAATATTTACACAGTGCCGACGTTTCGGTCTACATTGACTATTATCAAGGAAATCTTTATATTGAATGAAGTGAAGTGACTAATAATGTAAATATGAATTTTATTATGAATTGTAAAAAATATTGTATAAAGATTTCCTTGATAATATCAATGTAGACCGAAACGTCGGCTGTGTGTAAATATGGAAAATAAAAATTTAACCAAATCATTTGGTAAGTTGATTTATATGGTACCGGAGAGATGGAGGAATAAAATAAGAAAACTCAAGAAGGTATGTAAGAAACATACTAAACTAAAAAGTTGGCAAGTTATTAATTAACTCAGTTGGGTTTTTGACTCTGACGAAGACCGCTTGTTACGGTTGAAAGATCTTAGTCTCGTTTCCCATTTCTTATTTTGGTTTGATCATTGATATATATATATATATTGTTTCAGGTTACAAATGCTCAAACAAATCCCCGAGTCTAATTCTCATGTCACCCTTAGAGCTTCTGAAGAGGCATTCATAGCCTTCAGTAACTTTAAGTAACTTTCAGTAACTTTTTTTTGTAACTTTACAAAGTAAAGTTACATGAAGAAAAAACGTTAGTAAATGAGACGTTGAAATGATTATTTTCTTTCTTGTACAAAGTAATATTTTTATTAACTTGTTTCATAATAACTATGAGGACAAGAGTTTTTTTTTCTCTGTTATCTCTATTCTGTAGATTAAACCAGCTTTCTGGTCAATTAATTTTGTCACAAAGAGCGGTGATAATGGACCTTTTGATGTGGAAGTTTATATCAGGCTGTTACATATGACATTCATGTTATACATCATCAAAAAATAACCCTTCAACCCTTTTTCAGTGTTACCAACTATTTTGTCTTCTAAAAAATATATATAAAAAATCAGTGCAAAGACAATTTTTTATCAGATACTTTATTTATGGAGCAGAGTAATAGAAAGCAATCAGATAAAAGTGGTAGACATTTAGAAAATTCATCGCAATATGTTGAAGACGAGTGGGCTTAATGTTAACATTGAAACACAAGAAATAAATAAGTTCTGTACTTGATGAATTAAATTTAGAAGGAAATAGATCGCGATTAATATTGACTTATAAAATTGTGAAAATAAGTAATGTGCTAAAAAAATAATTTTATCATGACGATTAGCAGAAGCACAATCTATATGATTGGTAGATTTGATTACTCTAAGCTGAGTATACTTATATTTACTATGAGTACATACATATAAATTATAGGCTTTAAGATTAATTTACATTGTCATTCATGTTTCATAGTGATATCACTGGTTAATATTATTATAAACTTCTGTCACACCTCGTATATCGCTGGTAAAGTCGCCACCGGTTTCACAAAGGCTGCATCCTTGCCTTCCCAAGTTTAGTCTCATTGACGATGCAGCTTTTGTGAAACCGATCGGGTGAATCCACCAGCAATGTACGAGGTATGACGGAACTTTATAATAATATCATCCTTACTAACCTCTGTTCTAAATAGTAAGATAGTACTAATCATTATTATCAAAAATAATTATCACTAATTAGCAAATTTTTAATCGTTATTTTATATAATAATTGTTACTTTTTTTAATAAAATTCAGGCAATACCATATCTTTAGTCAACTCAATGAAAACTTTGTTCTCATTGTTATATTAGCATCATTTATTGGGGTTTCATTTACTTTCTTCAATAATTGTTCAATTAAAAATTTTATACAAAATTTTTCATGCTAATTACTCGAAGTGAACAATATATATATTTTATATACACTAGAATCACAAACTGAGCCTGAGTAAAACCACAGTGTACTAGAGTACCAGCTGGAGCATAATATGTGTGGTGTTTAAGTGGGTTTATATTGTCAAAGAATATTAGGACGCTAGTATTTATGTACAAAATATTAAAGAGCATAAAATTTGCAAGTATTCCAATGATTTTAACATTTTTTAACCCATTATTCCAATGACATCAGTATATCTTTTGTTTAGTATCACTCATCATTCATATTCATTTAATATGAATAGTGGAGATGGGTCGACGTGCGTTATCGCTTGGGTAGGACGTTAAGCCATCGGACCCAATCCTGTACGATGTGAGGTACTCGTTAATGATCGCTACTCTAAATACACTTCAATTGGGGAAAAATAAAATTTCCAATGTAGAATAAGTCTTCTTTGTGTGGTATCACAGACAGCAAATTTTCGGCATATTTGTGTTCCCTTGTGAGGGGCTGCCACTGGAAACTAACCTGACTTATCCTGAATTTTTCAGTTCATTTTGTACTACAGAGTATGGATATTCAATATGATTTCGGTTGAAAAGTTATTGATTATCACATCAACAAAATTATTAAAAGAAAACCAAAACCAGCATAGTTATCTAGTTCTTCCTGACTTTGTTATCAGTATATTCCATAACACTCTTAAGTCTTTATAACACCCTATACCATCTCTTGACTCCAATCCATGACACCTTCCTGGACGTTTCAAGGAATACATTGTACTTAAAGACCTATAAAAACATTCTACCTCAAATAATACCTTTCATGTATAAGACTTATAAACTATTTAACAATATTTACTAACCTCGAACATGAGGAACTCACGAGTCACACATAACCTACTGAGAGTCCCAAGGAGTCAGATAAGGTTAGAAGTAGGTCTACTGACAGACAGGACACGGGTTCTTCGAAAGTCACTTAAAAAAGGACAGTATTCTAAGAGGATCGACAGAATGTAGACTATGTGGGGAGGCAGAAGAAACTGCCATCAATATAGTTAGAGACTGTACTGTGTTAGAAAGCCGTAGACAGTTAATACCGAACCAGAACAGTCGTGGCGTTGACCCCACTGCATACCTTAATGAATTAGTGAAGGGGGCGGAACTCGGGCAACAGTTCTAGACACTGACCTGAGTGATTGTACCCAAACATCCGATCAACAAAAGACCGTAAGGGCTGACGTTTTGACCCGCGAGGGGATCGGTTTTTACAGAAAAAATAACCCTGGAACATATACTGATGTATGAACTATAATTCAGCAGTAATCAAGAACTACTAATCACGACATATGATTTTATATACGGATCTAGTCGTTGATCGTATCCATATAGGAACTTATTTCACAAAGCTTAACTACAATAAAGTCAATTTTATGAATAATACTTATTGTGTAAACTACAATAAATGGTTAATAAAGTAATTTATTAAAAATGACATCTTCGATTTATCTGAATCTGTCTGAAATCTATAGCCAGTATGTCAACTATAGATCTGACTCAAGGTGTATAAACAATCATACTGAATGGTGAATGGTAAAGAATTATTCTACAATATGCAGAATGTACTAGTAAATATTATCTGGAATGTAGATCAAGTGTTATCTACAATTCTATTTATTAATTATTGCTGGGTTAATAGTAAATTTTACGATAAATTACTAGTACCATCAGACAAACCTTATCTACCAACAAAAGAGTTCCTTCTAAGATTATTCAACACTAGTTACTACGATGTCAACACGAAACGAAAAAAAAACCTGCCTAGACTGTGCTAAGCATTTCTAACATTGGAGGAGTAAGTAGATTGGTTCTTGGTGATATTTCCAAACCTAGGATGAATCCTATTCATTCAATCTGCAAGCATACGGCATAAATTTGTTCCAATTTACACAAACCACTCCTATATTCCCTGTTTTCTAAAATCACTTTTGCTAAAGTTTTAATGCCTTTCTATGGTAATTCATGTTATTTACTTGCTTTAAACAGTAGTTTTAAAATATTTCTTGATTTTATTAATGCTTTTAATTAAAGAAAACTTAAAGAAACAATTCGAAAAAGTAATTAATGTTAAGAAGAGCTAGAATGTGACATTAAACGACTGTAATTAACTGTTTAGTTGTATAACAGAAGTCAGTTTCATCGACCTACTGGCCCAAAAGAAATCTCATAGACTCAGGAGCACCTCTTTGACGAGTTCTTCAAAATATTTTTTAACTACAGTTAAAATCACGTAAATAGGTCTGGAAATCAAATTTTCAATTAGAGTTCATATGAAATTTTAAAAAAAATTGTTTTTTGAAGAATTGAGAAACCACTCTTTTTTCATATTTGTGTGTTGTATTTCTATGAGCACTGAAGTATATTTCTGAATTCAGGACGTTAAAGAAGTCTTGGACATAGTATAAGTCCCATATCTGCTGAGCTATGGATTGTAGTAATATAAATCTCACACTATTTTAAAGTAAAATTCAATAAGATTTTTAACGCTAATGGTTAGGTGCCCCTGATTCAGTTTCCACCTAAGTAGCTGATTTCTTCTGTTATATAACTAAAGAGTTACTTTCCATTATCTAAAGTAGCATTCTGACTTCTAATAAGATCTACTGCCTTTTGTTTTTTAATTAAAACATCATTGTATTCAAGAATAATTAAAAAAGACAGGTTAAAGCAAATGTTAAGAAAAATTACTACATACAAATATTAAAACTTTTGCAAAAGAAATTTCAGAAATAAAAATTACTTATTAAAAATAATTTACAAGAGAGAACAAAAAGAGCTGTTACAGCAGTCGGTAATTACAGTTTTGAAGGCTGCAAAGTTAAATTACTCCAAGTTTGTATTGCTCGTTTGCTTATAATAAATTTCAATATTTAAATTAAATTATTTGAAAGCATTTCACTAAAGTTAGATTAATAGAAGTTCAATAATTTATGTTGATGGAATAGAAGAGAATATATTTAGTTGTTAATTGGAACAGATGTTATTTTTTTTTAACGCTCCCTTTTCCACCTAGGACCTACCCTGGAACTGTTTTCCACATTACTTCAGGCTTGGTCGTAGCTTACCATAGGTGAGGCATACTTACATTATTATTCTTCTAGATCTTCTAAGTATCGCTTTTTCGTAGTCAATATCGTTCTAACTAGGCCATTTACCATATTCCATGCCCCAGAACTCCGGATCATTTTTTCAATGATCGTTTCTGGGGAGAATATGCCTATTCTTTGTACCAAGTCTCTCCTCTGGCTGTTCCATTTGGGACAAGAAAAGAATGTGTGTTCCACATAATCTAACGCTGGACAATACAGGCACTCGGATGTTTGGTGCTTCCCTATCTTGCACAGGTAGGCACAGAAATGTGGACCATGTCCACTCAGAAATTGCGTGAGGTAATATCCCACCTCTCCATGACCTCTCTCAAACCATGATCGGACATCTCTAATTAGTTGGAAGGTCCAGCGCCCTCTAGGGAACAGATGTTATTAAAAACCAGTAAATTTATAATAATTCATGGGGGCAGAAATACATCAATCTCTCTTAATTCCTGATCTGTTTGATGTGTCCACTAGTTTATGAAAGCGTAGGTAAACGCGATCACAAACTGTAATTTGCTACTACCGAATAAAGAAGAAAGTAAGACTTCATGTCGACATATAATAAATATAACTCCACATAATGAAATTTAATGATCAAACCACAATAAGAATGGGAAAACAAGACTAGGATCTTTCAACCGTAACAAGAGGTCTTCGTCACAGTCAAAAACCCAACTCATTCAGTTAAGACGATTATTCTAAGAAATGTTTGATTTTGCTTAAAAATATTAAGAGAGGTTGAAATGAAACAAACATTTCACTACGTCGAACTTTTAATCACCATTATCAAGCATTAATTTTCACATTTATTTCTCATAATTTATATCAGTTGCTTAAATCAACAGTGATATCATTAATAATAATTTACAATATCTTACTATCACCTGTGTTGTGAAAGTAGAATTTGTGATACATGGAATGTTACTAAATTGTTTGACCTCAAAGTTAATGTTGTAAACAAATTACTGTAGCATTTAATCAGAGCGACAATGCTGGCAAAATCAGTGACAAAATCATTGGCATTAGTTTTAATATTGAAGAAACAAAATTAACGTCTGTCTTGAAAAAAATCAAGATCTAAATTTGCTACAGATGCTATTATAAATTTTAAAATTGATCTACAAGTTAATTCAATACGGATATAGCACTGAATGTATGCTCCCCAGTTGGAATGTTTGACAGTGGCTAGGGTTATCACAAATCTATGCCTACTTCTTGACAAAGGTGATGAGAAAATCTCAGGGACTAAACCTGGAACTATTCAGCCCTTCCAAGGTGGCACCTGATATTTATTTATTTCTGTTTCCAGTCAAGATTATTCGCTAGTAAAAGAGACAAATTTACTTTGTCTAGTAAAGGGTTTGGGCACCCGTAAGGGCTCACATAAATCCATCCCTTGTTTCTCGATTCTCTTTCCTCTCCAAAACCCTTGTATCAGACAGCCTCGAGAGAGGAACACCGTGATTTAAGGTCTTTGTTTATAAGTGAATAAATCTATCTGTAGTAATAAGCTCAAAGCCAGGCAATGCATACCACCCTGCCAGCTTCCTTTCAGAAATTTTCAATTATCCGACAAACAGTTTAATAAAATGTTAGACTGTTTGATATTAAAATCCAACATAATGTTTCCTTTTAGTTAATAGAATACTAGACGAGTGTTCTTCGCACTTGAGGTATTGTATGGAACAAAATACAGGTATGAGTATTACTCTTTACAGGTCAAACTATTAAAGTTTTAATATATTTAATTAATATATACAGTGAGTATAAACAAAATAATTTTTTTTCCTCCCTTCATAAGATTAACAAATCTAGCAAAACTTGGAAATAAGTAGTGTGATAAATATATTAGCAGCAAGATTTTTTGGTATTAAAAAAATTTACAAACTACTGTATGATAGTAGTCAAATTGAAAAAAGAACAAACATTTCCACAAACAAATGATAAAACATACATTTCAAACACATATACTTTTTACAATAGTATTTCAAGAGTTATGCAGCAAAAAAATATCAATACGTGTCTGAAACGTCATATTTCTATTAAAAAAAAAATTATTAAAATGCCTGTATTGTTATTCTTTAACATCACAGCATAAATTATCTAAACAAAAATAAATAATATATAAACATACCAACAATATTAACTGGTAAACCATCGACTAGACACACAGTTACTTGTAATAACATCTTATCTAGTCAAAGGTTTTGACGAGTCAAGATTGTTAGTTAATTCATATTAGTAATGTAGATTTTATTTTCTTATTCAAAAAAATCTTATTTCTGTCTATGAATAAGATTTAAAATAAAACCAAAACGTCATCATTGAGAATTTGATTTTGAACCTAGAAAACTGATTTAACCTTGATTGCATAATACATCTATATATATATAATATATTAATATAATATACATAATGTCATATAACAATATATATTATTATAATATATTATATAATACATATAATAATCTGTGACACATAGAAAGATACGGAACAGAAAAAAGAAAAAAAAATTGTATTTACTTAATATCATTTTTAATTTTATTTATTTTCATTATTTTATTTTAGTTACGTTTTTTTCTATGTGTGACCGTTTATTTCATGTGTTATCAGTCCTTCTGGATCGCATTTAGTTTATATATATAAATAAAATAAATTCAAAACGAAGGAAACACACAGAAAGATACAGACATAACTCACATCGATAATTCGACTATCGTCGTCATCAGGAGGTGTGAAGAGCGAAGAGTCCCGCAGGAAGGCAGGGCGGTCCGCCCTGATGAAAGTTATTTCACCAGTTTCTACTCTAAAACATTACAGATATATCGATGTTAGCCCTCTCTCTCAAAGACTAACATACACTCAATAACAACTTGAATCAATGGTAAACACTAAGTTCTGTATCTGTAAATTATATTATATATATATATATATATATATATATATATATATATATATTACATTGTTATCAGCTGCAGATAACGGACTCCTTTTAGGAACATTACGCACTAGAATACCATATTTATCGCCTTAAGTTCAATCCGATTAATTGTTACATGAATTTATGTACACAGTGGTTAAAATGATTAATTAAAATTAAGCTATTATCTCTGAAATTTGCAAAATACAATTTGATATCTGACAAATGTGTAATCAGGAATATTTGGAGGATGTTTATTAAATAAATACAAAGTGTTATCGATTTTAATGAAGAAATATATAACTAGTTTACCAGTTCTCCCATAATTACATGAAATATACGACTAGAAATGTATGACATTTTATCATTTTGAACGATAGAACAGAAAACTGGCAATGGAATGACATGAAAAATATTGTTCATGAAACTATAACTTGAGAAAAGTGATGTAAATTTCAGTAAATTTACAGATACAGAACTTTGTGTTTACCATTGATTCAAGTTGTTATTGAGTTTATGTTAGTCTTTGAGAGAGAGGGCTAACATCGATATATCTGTAATGTTTTAGAGTAGAAACTGGTGAAATAACTTTCATTTGACAGTCCCATACTGGAATGCAGCAGTTAAATATTGTGTAAAACATGTACTTGGAACAAACCAACAAAACATTCTTAATGAAAATACCTACTTTAGATATAAAATTTTAATGTTATCAACTCTCCATTGTTAAAAAAATTCCCACCAAAATTGAATGAAATATTTTTTCATTACAGAAACATGAGTATTGTTACAAGTTCTGTAATTTTTCTTTCAGTTATCATTTATGTAAAATATAAATAATTATATTTTATAAGTTTATAAATGTTTCTAAACTTATTAATAATAAGTTTATAATTAGCTAAATTATATATCTGAAATAAATTTATAACAGGAAACATAAAAGTGACAAACACTTTTTTTTATCATTTTGTGAATATGTGTGTACATCTAAACGGTTGATTGAATGTCACTCTTCAAATATAACACAATAGTACTAGGTGTGAGAGAAAGGGAATATGTATATGTTCGATATGAATTGACTCTGATGAGAACTACTTATTGGTCAAAGGATGTTGGTGTTATTTCTAAGCCCCTTAGTATCGTAAGAAAAAATAGTATACTTTTGTCTTTTGTCAATTATAACACTCTGTAATAATGTAAAAGTATACATATGTTATAATGACAGCATAGTCAAAGTTCAGTATTATAATATGTACAAGCCAATATGTACAGGTCGCATATTATTACGATAGCATATTATAATAATAATCAAGAGTTGATTTTTTTTATTTTTACTGATAATCATATTTATAAATTATACTAAGATGTGGATACGTATGGAAAAAACAGTCAGGTTGAATACAGTGTAAAACAAATATCTAAGTGTTGCTGATATCCTTTGAAATAAATCCGAAAGTGAAATCGAACATTAATAAGAACTGACTAAAAAAGAAATCTAAATATAATAAATAAAGAAGGATGTCTGCAGGAGGTGGGAAAGGAGAAGCCAGGTTTGTGCCAAAAAACCTTGTCTGTATCTCTGCTATAACTTAGACGAATATATTTCACCATGCTTAAATTTCCACTTCAAAAAAAATCTCTTCTAACAACCATGGGTTTTTTCTCCATAATTTTATTCCTTTTAACGTTTGTTCTTTAACAAGGCGATTTCAATAAATAGGATTTACCAAGGAATTAATGACAATATATTCAACGATTATTATCATTCTACAAATATAAGGATTATTTATTTCAACTAAATTAAAAAAATTAATGATATATATTTATTCAAAAATATATAGACCTTATATAAATTTATTAAAGAATGAAGTTTTTAAAGTTTTTACTAAAATAATAAAAAAAATTTTTTTTTTAAAAGTCAAAGAGAACTGAGTAAGTTGTTTTCATTAGTTTGTACAATAGGAAAGTTTTCCCATGCCAAGGAATTGTTTAATACAAACAAAAGAATATAAAACAATAGCAACTTTAATTTTTAAAAACTTTAAAACTGAATGGGTGCTTACATATTTAATTGGTGTATTACATTTGGTTTTTTTTTGTAACTTCATCAACTGACTATACGTATAACTTTCAACTTTCTATGAATTTCTATAGTTTAAAATATTTTTAATTAATAACCTCTCTAAATAATAATATAAAATATTCGTGTATGTGTTTTCTAAATTTTTTAATTGAAAAATAACTATATTCTTGTTGTAATTATAACCCTGACACATTGTTGAAAAAAACTTTCAAACTATATTTTTATTCTAAAAAACTCTATTTTGATAAAATAATATACACTAGAGTATAATACACTAAAAAAAAACTATATAAAAAAAGCTGGAGAAAAACGTAACTGTTAGTTGGGTTTTTGACTCTGACGAAGACCGCTTGTTACGGTTGAAAGATCTTAGTCTTGTTTTCCCATTTCTTATTGTGGTTTGATCATTGTATATATATATATATATATATATAGAAAATTGTCACAATAACACGTGATATAAATATTCGTGCTCTGTCCTTCGACGTGGAGAGATCTCTCTCACTTCATCCTCTCTTCTAGTATACTCCTGAAGACGAACAACAGTTCGAAATATTGAGAATTCTGTATGTGTGCTTTTTATTCCTTTTTCTGTGTTGTGCTTTGTGTAATTTAAAGTTATATATATATATATTTTATTAAAAATTATGCCAATTTTAACTTTTGTTCTTTTCCGAGTTAATTTTTCAAGTTTTCTCACTATGGATTTCCACCTTTCTGGTAAAATATAAAGTAATTCACCAAAAGATTTATTCATATTTTACCAGAAAGGTGGAAATCCATAGTGAGAAAACTTGTAAAATTAACTCGGAAAAGAACAAAAGTTAAAATTGGCATAATTTTTAATAAAACATGTTTGATTGAAGGTCTGCTCCCAAAATACACAAATATATATATATATATACAAATTTCACATAAACACGTGAAATAACAATCAATGATCAAACCACAATTTGAAATGGGAAAACAAGACTAGGATCTTTCAACCGTAACAAGTGGTCTTCGTCAGAGTCAAAAACCCGAATTTTTTGACTCTGTCAAAAATTTTTACAGTCAAGGGTGTTTGACTCTGACAAAGACCGCTTGTTAAGGTTGAAAGATCTTAGCTCGTTTTCCCATTTCATATTGTCGTTTGATATATATCTATCTTCCTTATTACTAGGCCGTCAAAATATAGCAGTGAGTTTCTGTTTCATTATTGTTTGTTTGTGTTTGTGAATATAGTTTTTAATGTACATATAATAAGATTTCACAATAAACCCGTGAAATAACAATGTTTAAATCAAAATAAGAAATGATTTGCCCTGTTGGCTCATTCGTTCACTGAACAACTGTCATTTGGATATCTTTTAGGCGAGGACGACTATTGATCTACCTTTGTATCATTTAGGACATTCACTAAGGCCATTTAGATGTATATATTGATTAGTTGGCTTTTTATAGAGAGATATATTGATATTTGCAAAACATCCAATCCATACATCCAATAGTTTTGTTAGTTATACTGAAGGATTTTTTTGGTGTGAATTTTAATAGTAATTACAATTTTAATTTTAATAGTAATAGTAATTACAATTTTTGTAGTAATGTTTTTGATAGTTAGAATTCTTCATTGGAATTCATTTCTCCAGACTTGATTTTTCTTTAAGACCCGCGTAAAACAAGAAACATATATTTATATAAGCACTTGTCACAATATTCAGAAGTAGTAAAATTAATTATTTTGATGTATTTATACAACATAAAAACATGGTATTTTCATAAATCTCAATGGTTACTTTTTCCTGAAGGAGACTTTTAAAGTGTCTTGTCATGGGGTTTGTATAAAAAATTTGTTTCTGAATACTAAACTACTTTTATAGCATAAAGTGATTTCAATATCATAAACATTAAATTAAAAAAATTTAAAAAATATCTAACTTTTAATCTTGATATTGAAAACATTGTTTAAAGAAGTTTAATAAAAATGTTGTTATTCTTTAAAATTATAAGGTTAGAGTCCCATTACAATTATTATGTATTTTAAATGAATAGAAAATGCAGCACGGTTATTGCAGAAATGAAAATCAATAATTGTTAGCAAACATACATAATTTATGTGATCCAAACTTGAGTGTAAGTTTATAGCATACAATGCAGGTACTCATGCGCCTTGGAGGAGCAGTAGATGAATGTTACGGAGTGCACACAACAACCCAAGTTGATGATTAAGCCAACAAACAAACACACCTACTGATTACGTGATATAGAGTAGTTGAGGGATTTAGACTTTCAGCCCTCGCATGTTTGTTTAAAGGATAATGAGATTGCTTAACTTTACAAAGCAGTGATCTGGAAATTATAGTTCTCTCTTGCTTGAAATATAATTTGTTGTAATTACTCTATCTCTTATTAAAGAGAGCATGTTATGACGGAGCATTTTCTTGTGCGATATGTTTTGTTTCAGTGAGATTTAGATCTGGTAGAAAACTACCTTTTTGACGCTGATTTCTCGTATGAATATTGTATTACTCTATATTATATAGTGATTTGATATAGCGAATTCTACATAATTTGTCCAAACACAGTTGTATTTAGAGTAAGAACCATTGACGAGTACACGACATTTTATGGGTTCGAAACCGACTTGAAGTCCTCTCCAATAGAAGACCACGTGAGAAAATTAAGGGGCAGAGTAAGATTGAAACACTGATCTAACTGAGCAGTGGTGAATACGCAAGACATTAGCTTGGCCTCTTGTGCGTGGTGTTGATAAACAATGAATATTAACATGGATATTTTCAAAAGTGACAGTATTGAAAAAACCTTAAATTGACTCCAATATTCCATTTAAAACATAAAAAAAAGTTTTTTATTATAATAGTACAAATTGTAATATTCTTGTTCATTTAAAAATCTAGAGGTATGTAAAAACTAATTCCACACCTAAAATGGTTTTCTAAATTTAGCAGAAACACAGACGGCTTCTTCCCTTCTAATCCAAGGAAATATACTGATGGAATAAATAATTTTTATAAGAAATTTCTTTTTAATATCTACCAGTAACTTTTACCCTCCTGACTAGATTTACTAAATTGAAGTTTCCTCTCAAGGCAATCAAATTCCAAACGCCCTAGGTACTACATCAGCATAGCGTGGCGTTTATTTGCAACAAAGATGAAAGAACACATCAAAGGACATCTCTAAAATAGTAAACCCAATAGCTACCATATAACTATTTCAACTCAAACTTTCCCAACAAATATGACTTAGTAAACGATATATACCTTGAAAATTATTTCGACATTTCATATATGAATATTTATGTTCCCTAACAAGTCGTAGGGCTTTTAAGATCAATAAAATTACAAGGTTGAAATTAATTTACTGTCTTAATAAGCACATCTGTTTTAAACTTGTTCAACAGGTTTTGTTGAACGCCTAGTGATAAAATTCTACGCCATAATTCCATAATTTTTAATTTTAATAAAAAAATTGTTTGTGATCTAATTTTGTGAATCACAATCATTGTTAGTCCTCCCTCACTTTAATCATGATGAATTATTTTAATTCTTTGCTCACTTAGAATACATTTTTATAAACACGTGTTCATTAAATGTAAGAACAATAGATTTGAAAAATCTTTCAACATTTTATCTTAGTGTAGAGCAAAATTATTCTAAAATTATCTGTAAAATACATCCATTAAATGACAGTGAATATCAAAATATTTAAATGGCAATTAGTATAGATCCAATAAAATAGAAAATAAGTACAATTTTTTGCACATAATCTCATAATATCTGATTGAAAGAAGGTCACAATTTTCATGTACATCTCTTCAGTAAACATTATTGCTAATATATATACAAAAAGATTTCACATAAACACGTGAAATAACAATCAATGATCAAACCACAATAAGAAAATGGGAAAGCAAGACCACGATCTTTCAACCGTAACAAGCGGTCTTCGTCAGAGTCAAAAACCCAACTGGGTTGGGTTTGACTCTGACTTGAGTTGGGTTTTTGACTCTGACGAAGACCGCTTGTTACGGTTGAAAGATCTTAGTCTTGCTTTCCCATTTTCTTATTGTGGTTTGATCATATATATATATATATATATATATATATATATATATATATAAAGAGAGAGAGAGAGAGAGAGAGAGAGAGAGAGAAATCACAAATAAAACATGTGATGAAATTAATGAAGTCCAAAATCACAAGGAAAAATAAAAACAAAAGAAATAAATATCTGAGATCTTTCTCTTTATGTTATCAGTCAGCAAACCAAATCATCTCTTGCTGCTCTCTGATGACATGAAGTGAAAGACCTAAGGCCACTTATGTTATTTCTTTTCCTTTTTCCTTGTAGTTATGGATTTTATATATATATATATATATTTAAAACGCTATGTCTGATTTCAACTTAGTTAACTTCGTTGAATGTTTCTCCAAACTTTGAAACCTTCTCTTGAATTCAATGTTGTTCAAATTAAAGATTAGATGACTATACTTTTTCGAATTTGTATTTGACATGTTTTGGTGCAATCAGACATAGCGTTTTTTAAATATATGTACTCAATAAGGACTGCTTCCAACTTTCACGAATATATATATATATATATATATATATATATATACACTTTAACACATAGAAAAGAACACAGAAAGACACTACAGAACTCACTTCGATATTTCGACATCCGTCGTCATCGGGAAGAAGTTGCGAAGTACTCGCGTTGAGAAGCAAACTACTACTGGCCTCCAGAGTAACTCGTGGAACCACCGCAATGCTGCTCCCCAGCGGAGGAGAGGAAAAATAGAAATTCTTCCAATATTTATTTAGAAAAAAAGATAAAAAATATATAAAATACGAAATAATAATAATAAAAAATAAATAATAATAATAAATAATAATAATAATAATAATAATAAAATAAAATAAAAAATAAAAAATAATTAACGGTACAGGTTGAGACCAGGAGGAGAACGAGCCCAAGGAGGCATATGAATGCCTCTTCGGAAGCTCTAAGGGTGACATGGGGATTAGACTCGGGGATTTGTTTGAGGATTTGTACCCTGAAACAATCATTGAAAGGGAGGTCATGGGAATTAGCATGGATAGCTATGGGTAGGTCTCTGCGCTGACCAACGGACGCCCTGTGATTGTTCATACGCAGGCTCAGCTTGGTTGAAGCCAAGCCAACGTAAAAAGCATCACATCGAGTACACTCCAAACGGTAAACGCAGTTACAGGAAGTGCAAGATGTATCAGAAGGAACAGGATAGGAGTCGTTACTGAGAGGGGAAGTAAAGTAAGGACTGGAGTTAATTAGGGGACAGGTTTGGCAGTTACGGCGTTCACATCGCTTCATCCCTCTGCTAGCACAGGGGCTGTTGGAAATATGGGTAAAAATGGATTTCAGGTTGGAAGGTCTACGGTAGGAGAAAGTAGGGGACTGACTGAAAATAGGAGAAGTAGACGAAGAAGAAGAAAGTATAGGAAAGAACTCCCTAATAACAGCGCCGAGCCTGTGGGAGCCTGGGAAAAAAGTAGTAGTGTCTTTCTGTGTTCTTTTCTATGTGTTAAAGTGTTTATTGTCCACACGGACCTTTCATTTTATATATATATATATACAAAATTGTCACAATGTCACATGATAAAAATATTCTGGTAACTATCTTCAATCATTTGTGGTGAGTTACCTGAATATATATATATATAAATTATGTTTAATTGGTAATGTTGAAAAAAATATTTGAAAAATTTATTTTTTAGGATCCCACTATTGACTTAAAAATAACTCAATTTTACAATGGGTAAGAAATGACTTTTGTTTCTACATAAAATATGGTATTATCATGCAAATTTAATGCTCCTATATTTAGCTTTTCTACGTCAGATATATAGTTATTTGTAAACACAGTGCAGTCACTAAAAATCTAATAATAGCATTGAAGATATTTTTTTAGTCTGTATTGACTTATGTTGGGGGAAAAAAATGGATATAAAGTAAGTCTCTGAAGAAATTAAGTTTAAAAATAAACTAAACTATTAAAACCATTTTTCTTCACCCTTAGCCTATATCTAAAAAAAAGAACATTTTTTACGGATAAATATTTAAAGTTGAAAACAAATCTAGCCTTTTTCATAAGGTGAGCCTGAAAAGTTTAAGTTAATCTTTGCCAAAAAAAAAAAACAGAAGGTTTCAAAAAATACAGGAAAGCAGAAGAAATAAAGAGAAAACGATGGTGTTTCATGGATGAAGGTGTGTCTGCAATAACAGAAGTATGGACTATAAAATGATAATATATAGTAATTGTGTGATATCTACTCAAACTGGGTAAATGATAATATAAATTCTACACATAAATGTAGTTTTTTTTTTTTTTTGATTCAAACTACACCTTTTGAGACCTTTTCAACGTGAGGTAAACATCTATAATACAAATTTCAAAAATAAACCGAAATTATACACAATAAAATGAAAAAAACAATGACATTCTCAATGGAAGGAGTGGCGGATTTACAAATCTCTAACATTAACTGAAAGGATTTTAGTTCATGTGAAATAGAGTGGGGAGAGGTAGTTAAAAGATAAGGTAATAAAGAAGTTGGGTGTGATAACAAATAATGAAGTACTATAAAGCAAGCCAGAAAACTATTATAGAGGAAAGAGTCCTTTTTTTAGGACTGATTACGTCTTATAATAGAAAAAATTTCAGAAAATTTGGACAGCTCGGTGTTTGTTCGTTGAGACATAACGTTGATAAAAAATTTGATTTAAGGCTTCATTTATTTCAAAAGCTTCCAATTTTTTTAAATTTCTTCAAATTTGCTGTTAAAATGTAAGTTTGCGAGAGCCTTTTTAATATTTTTTGGGTACTTCTTATGAAGAAATAATTCCCAAAAAGTGCGAAGCTTAGCTACCTTATAAGGTCACTTTTTTTAGAAATAATCTAAAATGAACTATCATACAGAGTGACAGGCAAGTGTTTACTAAATTTAGGAAAGATATTTTTTCCATGATGAAAAAAAACATCAAAAATTGACTTAGAGACCTCAAAACTCTGAAATAATCAAAATATTGAAATAAGATGTTTGTATGATAACTATACTTTACTAATAGTAAATTAAAACTTCAATTTTATAATACATTTAAAACAAAATATTGGACTTCGAACAAAAAAAAATTTCAATTTCATTAAAAGGCATAATTGATGTATGCTATAAACCTTTCATTTCACACTGATTTGGCTTTTTAAAACGTAGATCTGCTTGCAATGATTTAATGATTCTAGTATTATTTATGGATTCATTTTGCTACGATTTGATATCCAGTTAGCATTAAACATTAAGCGGTGAACCTTCTTGTGTTTTTATTAAAATTATGAAGTGATTTCAAACTAACACTTTCGAAAAAAAACTTATTTTGATAATTAATTTTAAAAAAAATTAAATCTACCCTTTTTTTCAACCATATGCTTCAAGTCTCATCAAAAAAAACCTATTGAAAAAACTACTGGCCACGAAAAAATTCAATATACACTAGCCAAATCTAAGTCCTTTTTCTACAGCTGAGACTTCAAAGAAAATGATCATGGTTGCTGTTTTAAATAAAGATTTACACAAAAACGATTAAATATTATTGATACGTGTGTATATGTTCAACAACAAAAACTGTTGAAAATGTACACGTATATTGTAATCATCATTCATTGGACCCCCTTCCAAGAGTAGCCAAACAACTTGATTTTAATATAGTGTTTTCTAATCGCAATACCGTGGGCAATATGTTAATAAAAAACTCTAGCAGGGAATTGGAGTCCGGTGGTATTTATGAAATTCCGTGCAAAAATTGCCATAAAATTTATATTGGTCAAACTGGTAAATCATTAAAGACACGTGTAAAATAACACCAATACAACGTAAGTAGACAGGAAAAAAGTAGTGCCTTATTCTTTCATATAAACAATGAAAATCATCATATTGATTGGACAGGAGCTAAATTTATTACCTATGAAAAATCAATGTTGTGAAGAAATATGATTGAATCGTCTGTTAATAAATTTAATAGATCAAATATTATAAACATTAGTCTCTTCAAACTTGATATTTCCGTTACGAGGGCAATAGCCTCTTCAAAGAGGGTTGACAGCTAGTGGATAGTTTTTTACTCTTTCTTACTCTACTCCTTTGTTTCCCCAAACATTCCTTTCTGGACATTAAATATTATAATTTAATATTTAAGTTATATAAACGCGTCCTTTCCTGCGCTTTCACCCTTTTAAAATACCACTCTTCCCTCCCACTCTTCTCAACCCCTCACCAGATGTTCTCTGCATCTAGTGTTTCAGTTGTATTTAACTCTAACGAAGACTGCTTGTTACGGTTGAAAGATCTTAGTCTTGTTTTCCCATTTGTGGTTTCATTATTGTATATATTGCAATATATATTACAATACTAAATGCATATATATAGTTATTTTAAATGAGTTTGCAGTATTCAGTTTACCATTTTCTCATCATATTTCATATTGAAGATATTCACTCCAAGAAATGAATTCCTTATTGTTCTGTTGCGGTTGCCAATTTATATACGTAATGGAAACATGAAATATTAGAAAATGTTTTTATTGAAAAAATGCTTTCCTTAAAGCCATGCAATTAGATAATAGCCCAAATATTGATTTCAGTTGAACAACGATTACAGGATTGTAATAACGATATGGCGTGATTGAAATATTGTTCACGATATCTAAAATTAATTAGGTAAAAATGAAAGTTTTTAGACATTACATACGAGAGTTAATGTATTACTGCAATATTCCCCGAATTTGAATATAAACAAAAATATACGTTTTTATTACTATGATTCTCTGTAAATTCAACAAGCAAATCATTTATTAAAATTATACATTAGATTAATTATTTATATTAAGTAACAAACAGTTAATAGGATTTGATTATTTGGTAGGTGTTTTTATTAATGACTTCGAGAGGCCACTGGGTCCGTCACATTGTGATCCCTCAGTTCATTAAATACCTAAATCCTAAATTATTCCACATTGTTGCTCGGGGACTACTCTAATTTCGAGTCGTCTGGTTAGACTCAATTAGGATCTAATTGGTATATGAAATTGAATTTCCCTATCAACTCTAAGTTCCCGGTCTCCAAAGCCCCCTTGATTACTGCTTGTTTGATATGAAATTATGTTATATAATTTTGTTATATTAGTGGTTGATTTAAGTTTGTATTGAAACTGGAGGAATACATATGGGGAAGTTAATGAGTGTTAGAGACTAGAAAACAGGAACAATGTTGCCATAGCTTAATAACATAACCATCAGGAGAAATTACCATAAAGGTGATCAGATTATAACAATTATTTGTTATCATATTAAATAATTTCAATTTTTTTAATATATGAAATATATTACGAGTACATATTAGTATCACAGCTGGTATATCAAGATTAAATTATATTATATGGTGATAAGTAAAAACTTTTTGTCTACTCAGTTATTTATGCAACTAGTATAGCTCAGCACTTATTCTAGTTTTTTTCAAAGTATGGCTTTAATAAGTATTTCAATCATTTTACATGACATTATACAAGATAAAGTCAGCATTTAGTTGCATTTATTTAGAAAAAAATTATTTTTTAATAAAATATATAAACTACATATCAGATATATTTGAAAAAGTTAATAAATCTTATGATAGATTTATAAATTGTTATATAAATTAGCATTAATTGACATGATATTTTAAATGATGTGATTTTTATCTCGAATTTACAGTCCCTTTATTTACGGCTCTCAGTAATAATACATTCGAGGTCCAAGCCAGACGTATGTAGCATGTAGATTACTGTCAATTATAAATAGTTTGTTCATCTAGCATTGGACAAAATAGTTGTTTTTATTTAAGTTATAATTTCTCCAAAAAATGAACGATAAAACATGTTTTATATATTAATAATTAAAGATTAGGAAATTATAGGGCATAATACATATTGAAGTCTCCTCATATATTGGTATTATAATTGAATGGTCTGATTTTCTCATGAAATGGAATTTTCATGATATAAAAAATTGAGCCAGGGTAGCTAAGTGGCTTGTGTGCTCGCCTTTAGACTGGCAGATCCCTGGATTTGACCCTAACTCTGGCCTTGAACATACCCAAGCACGTCGTCCTTCAGAGAGGACCCTAAGCCAACAATGCTGAGCCTACAAGATGTCAGGTACTCTTTAAAGATCCCTACTCTTCTTGCTCTTGAGTTAGACCTAATTTAAGATTCCTGATGTAGAGTTAACCCGGTATATGGCACGCCCATTCCTGAATGAATATAAATGAGCCACACTTTCTCACTCAGAAGAGACAAAATGTGAGGTGATGTGTGACATTGAAAAACAAAGAAACAATTATATGAGAAAATCTACAATCAAAATCCGTCATATTTACAAACACGTATCAAGGGCATTAATATGTAGAACTATTGCATTGCAATGATTTACAAAATACCTATTCAGTACAAAGCTATTCGTAAAAAATATAAAAATAAAGCACGAAAAGATACAAAAAAATGATGCTAAGGAGATTATAAATATACATTTTTATTAGAATATGTGGATAGAGAGAGTAGAAACCGATACCCTCACGGGTTAAAACGTCACCCCTTACGGTCTTTTGTTGATTGGACGTTTGGGTACAATCATTCAGATCAGTGTCTAGAACTGTTGCCCCAGTTTCGTTCCCTTCACGAATTCATTAAGGTATGCAGCGGGGTCAACACTCCGACTGTTCGGGTTCGGGATTAACTGTCTACGGGTTTCTAGCGCAGTACAGTCTCTGACTATGTGGATGGCAGTTTCTAGTGACTCCCCACATAGTCTACACTCTGTAGAATTGTTTCTATATTTCATACATAATTATATTCCTGCCTAACATCGCTGTCCCCAGATGACTCTTTTAATGTAATAATACCACAAAACAAACAAAAATACTGCAGTCTAAAATAACTTCGATACGCTTAAACTTTTTTTCACGTTTAAGGTACAATATTTGTCAAAGTTAACTGTAAATCCAACTCAACCCAGTTAACGATGATTTATTGATAAATTATGTACCTCTCCCTTGTCATCTCTAGATTTGCTTACACAATTAGTTAAGGCGTCTCTTTAGCTACCTTATCCAACATTTCACATACAACAATTTTTTTACCTACTTCTAAAACTTAAAAGTTTTTAGGGATATATAAATTGAAAACACTTAGTCCTACTGAGATGTAAAGTTATAGTTGTATAGTGTTGTTAAATATTACTAACAGTTAGCATACCTTTCATGAATCTTAATTTTATTGCATCCACTTAACAAATATGTTGCATTTCAAACTATATTGGAAATAAAACATTAATATTCAGAAGTTGCAGCCGCCTCAGTTAGGGTAGTTTAACAGGGATAACACCTTATTGACTCTGGCTTCGCGTTCTGTGTTATCCAGTTAATAGATTCATTATAATTTCTGCTATTTCTGTAATCAATACCAACTCTAGTTAGCCTTTGATCTTTGATAATTACAAAACCACTCGATAATGCTTAAAGAGAGGGAGAGAGACCGAGAGAGAGAGAAAAGACGTCTGTATTATGACTTTCCAAAGGAACTGAAGGTTTAAAAATATTAACATAAACTTGAAAATAACTAAAAAGTCATTAGTTATATCATTTAATTTTTAAACCATATAAGTAGGAGCATGCATATGTATTATTTTGATAAGATTTTTAAAAAGCAAAACATCAATTTTGAAGTTTCCTGAACTAAATGAAATAGATTTTGTCAATTTGTCTGTTTGTATATTTCTTTGTGCTCAAGTATAAATAAACATCCAAACAACATTAAGAAATGAGAAAAAAGACTGAGATCTTTCAACCCTAACAAGCAGTCTTCGTCAGAGTCAAATCCAAAAACGGATATCATTTGGGTTATTAGCCAAATACATAAGTCACTCGAGTTGTAGTTAAACTTATTAAATCATTAAGAGAGTTGAGATAGGGACACCAAGCGACGGTTGGAGACCGACAGTGTTAGTGTGATTTCGGGACGTTTTGGACTATAAGCCCTCCCCTGAAAATACGCCCTAGTTAAGATAATGTTAAAAATATAATTCGTTAAAAAATTACTGTTGAAATTAATATCTTTCTCTAGCTTTCGTAATTTTTCATAGAATTTTTTGGAACAAAATATTCCAAGAAATTCTTTGTTTATCTTCACAGTTGGTTTCAAGCAGGTTACTTAGACAGGAAGTATTAATTTAACCACAGCTATATTGCAAGACATGAGAGATTCAGACCAATAATTCTACAGGAAATAGATTTGGAGGAAAATCAGAACGGAATTCAAAATGTTTATAATTTAATACGATGTTTCAGAAGATGATATGACTGTAATAGAATAAATTTAAATTTCTATATAAAAATATATATTAAACAAAAATATGTAAATCTACTTAATGTACTTGAAGCCCTCCCCCGATAATAAGCTCTAGCACGGATTTTGCCCTAAAAATAAAATAAGACAGTGTCATATTTTCGGAAAAAGATGTATGTAGATTACGAGTGCACGGTACTGGCACACACACTGCTACATCACAATCGAACACATAAGCTCGCACGTACGTACACACACAAACAAATCTTATAACCATTAATTTTTCAAAAATTAAGAATTCTATTATACGCTTCTATATGAGAGTCCAAGAAACAAAAAACAGTATTTTGAAGTTCTAATTATTGAGGAACAATGCAAAATATCGATGGAAGGGAGTGCTTTGTTCTGACCTCTGTTCTGAGGAAACTTTACTTAATAAATCTTGTTGGACTACAAACTTCGTCTTTTCAAATATAGAAGTGAAACGAAATAGGATCCAGAAGGACTGATTACGCTTAAAATAAACTGTGATACATAGACTAAACATATAAACGTAACATATGACTCGTTTTCCTTTCTATGGGTCATACAGTTTATTTTAAGTATATAAATATATATATAGTATAGGTTGGCAGCAAATCTTCTTGGATGCATATTTTGTTAAAATGTACCGCAGCTTCGGCATTCACGACTTTCAAACTAAGCTGCTCCAGTCTCCTGACAGTCTTACGAATGCATGGTCGTAATTACCAAATAAGTTGCCCAAAGGACATTGAGACACTTTTTTAAACATTTAATAAACTTTTTATATATATATATATATATATATATATAATAAAAAGATTCACATAAACACGTGAAATAACAATCAATGATCAAACCACAATAAGAAATTGGAAAACAAGACTAAGATCTTTCAACAGTAACAAGCGGGCTTCGTCAGAGTCAAAAACCCAACTGACCCAACAGAGTCAGCTGGGGTTTTGGGTTTTGACTCTGACAAAGGCCGCTTGATACTGTTGAAAGATCTTAGTCTTGTTTTCCCATTTCTTATTGTGGTTTCATCATATATATATATATATATATATATATATATATATATATATATATACTACGTTAACATAAAGAGCACGCACGCAAACAGAAACTCAGTACTATATTTCGATGACTTCATCGTCAGGAAGATAGAAACGAGTCGCTCCGCAGGCAGACCACGACTGGCCGATGGTCTTAAAAAAACACTCAAACAGTGTAGCCAACTTACGGAGGGATGGGAGGCAAGGATACATAAAGAAATAATAGCAAAATAAATTATAACTAATGAAAACAAAAACTATTAGCACGAGTAAAAATCCCAAACACAAATAAAAATAAGTAAGTAAACAAAAGATAAATTAAAATATATAAAAGAAGTAATCAACGATTGGGTTAAGCCCAGAAGCAGATCTACTCCCTAAAAGACTAGTAAGAGCTTTTTCTGGAGCTCTCAGAGTGACTTTTGAATTGTTATTAGTTATGTGTTTCATGACCGTTACGCGGAAACAGTCATTAAAACTGAGTTTGTAAGAAATGGCATGGTATATGTGGTATGATTTGAAAAAATCCAGGTACACGGCAATAGATCAAAACAGGTATATGCCACTATATGCTATATGAAATATATATCAAACGATTAAAAAAAATGGGGACAAAACAACAAAACTCAGTTTAATATTTCGACCTTGTCATCAACAGAGAAGGAAGAGTTCCACTCAGCTGGCAAACGGCTACCCTTTATATATACATAGATATAGAGAAAATTAGAACCCAAGAATTTACCATTTTTGATCACAGAAGGAATATTTTGTGTCTTCAAAAAACAGATACGCTATTCAACTGTTAGGATTGAAAGTTACCAATTAATGTTGGTAACTTTTAGATAAATAGTGACCCTCTGAATACTATTGAATTATTCTGAGGTAAAATGGATAAACCAACAAAAGTCTCCACACAAATGAAGTTTTATTCAACACGTTTCGAACACTTTGTGTTTATCATCAGGAAGACACTATAATACAAATTATATCTAATTAGTTACAAAAATTAGAGTAAAATAATAAAATTCAATTAAGAGAATTCAAATTATAGTGTCTTCCTGATGATGAACACAAAGTGTTCGAAACGCGTTGAATAAAACTTCATTTGTGTGGAGACTTTTGTTGGTTTATCCATTTTACCTCAGAATAAGTAAATACCACACAATTACGGATTGCACAACTAATGACTATTGAATTAGGTTTCTTGACAACTTTGTAAACTTTCTCTTGAACTTGAAGTCTTGGCTACAAGACTTCAGAACTTCAGAAGACATCAGAAAATCTGTGTTGATAACGAATAATCAACTACAGCTGTTGTTTGAATTACATAAAAAATAACGTAAACAATGCTCAAATTAGCCAGAATTGTTTAGAATATATTTAAACAGAAAATCATTAGGTTATGTTTACAAAGTGGGACAAAGCCGCTTTCAATCTCTTTTACGGAGACGATCAAATCATTTATACAACAGAGTACGTAAATTTTGATATTTATATAAGAACTGGAAACAGATGTACCCAATAGATATCGAATAAACTCTAGAGTAGTGTTTTATGTTCCCTTCAAAGGATGTCGTATGCGTAATATATTCTATCGTCTTAACGGAAAATCTGTTGTCATTACTAGGATGAAACATACAACCTTCACTGCCATCGAGAAGCAAAGTAGCCTCTACATAAAACAAACTCCTGATAAAAAAAAACTGAAAATTTAACTGAAATGTTTGCATAGTTAATTAATATAATTATAATTTAAAGTTAATCCTAAGATAGTGCAATCCCTTATTATGTAGTATTTACTCTTTGTAGTGAAAAACGTTTTGAAATAGTCTGTACATATCAAGTTTCATAATTTAAATATCGCGTTTCAAACACGTAGTGTTCTTCTTCAGGCATAAAACAAAAGTTCAGAACCTGTGGTACAGAATTGTACATCATTCAACTTGTATATGTGGAGACTATTTCATTAACTTTTTACCCAACAATAATTTAAAATAAATTTTAATTATTTTCCATAGTTAAATAATTAATTTATTTCAATCTGGCTTGATTGAGAATTGGAACCATTTGACAGTAAATTCTAAACTAAAATCATCAAAAACAAATTGTGGAGTTTATAAAAAATTTTCTTCTTATAACAAACTGCCTGTTACAACAACTGGAAGAAATCAATTTTCTGGTTCAGAAAAACGAGAGTGAAAATGAAAGATAAATAAAATTGAACCAATGTTAACATCTGTCTGACGCTGTTCAACTTTTGTTTTTTTTTTTTTGCTTTATTTTTCAGAAAAGAGATAGTTAAATATGATTGTTGGTATTTTGTTCCAGAATGAATGTTTTATATCCGTAACAAAGCCCGAAAGGTTTCTTTACTTTAATGGGTCTATGTCAAGAGAGGAAGTTTAGAGATGACGCTATGACAACCGTAACATATTTCCAATCGCTGACAGTAGATATTCCTTATTTATCACATTTCCAACAGTAAAACTCTATAAAAGATAAAAAAAAGGCAATAACACTATTATTTCTTCAATTTAAAGATTACAGTTCTGATCGTTGTGTACATTTTACTAAACACGGAAAAAGAAAACATTTCAACTATCTTGTTTTGTATATATATATATATATATATACTGGATACACCGTATTTGCAGTGACCTCTATCAACGACAGTGTCATATCGACAAACTTAGGGAGAAATTCGTCCAGCGGGCTACTCTCCCAGGTTTGTTGATAAACGCTTAATACCTGCCACCAATCAATATCTTCCTAGGACTGCCGCTGAACCCAACAGTTCTCCCTTCCTCGTAACTACTTTCTTTCCTGGGGTCCATAGGATCGGGAATATCATCAAGGACATTTTTCCTCTCTTGTCCTCTTCCCCCTCCACCTCCTCCGTCTTCCGAAAACCCCCTCGCCTGTCCTTCAGAAAGCCTCCCAATTTAGGAAACCTGTTTTCCCACAGATCCCTTGAAACTCCTGGGATTGGGGTGGTGCGTGCTGGTATGGAGAAATGCGGCCGTCGCCTCTGCCTTACCTGTCCTTTAGTTAACCCTTCATCTTTCTTCTCCTCACCAACCAACTCTTTCCGCGTCCCACCTAACACCTCCTGCTCATCCAGGAATTGCGTCTACCGACTGAACTGTAGACAATGTGGAGCATTCTACATTGGTATGACTTCTACCAAGCTCAATGAGCGTTTTAACAACCATAGAGCTTCGGTCGGTCAGCGCAAACAGCTTCCTGTAGCTATCCATGCCAACAGCCATAACCTTTCTTTTAATGACTGCTTTTCTGTTCAAATCATTAAGCTAGTGACCACTGATGACCGTTAGTTTGACATTAAGAGCGTCTGAGGAGGCCCACATATGGTTATTGGGGGCCCGATCAGATCCCGGTTTAAATCAGAAGCGTTAACTTTTATTTGTTTTTTCTTTTATTTTTAACTTATATATTCATATTCATATATATATTTTTTTTTATTTTATTATTATTTTTTTTCCTTTTTTTATTATATATATTTTTTATTTTATTTATTTATTTATTTTTTTTTTTATTTCCTTTTTTGTAATTTTTTAATTTTATAATTTTATCTATTGTTTTTTGCTTTCTCCGTTCTCCGACGTTTAGTGCCTAGCTCCTTTTTTACGCTAGTGCTGCTCTCTTCGGTTGACTCTTTATTTCTTCATTCGCGCTCCGTTCTTCGACGTGGGGAGATCTCTCTCACTTCGTCCTCTCTACTAGTCTACTCTCCTGATGACGAACAACAGTTCGTTACAGAAATATTGAATTCTGTAAGTTTTCTTTGTATTCTCTTTTCTGTGTCGTGCTTTGTGTAATTTAAATTTATTTATATATATTTATATATATATATATATATATATATATATCATTGAATAACTGACCGATTTTCACTGATGTCATTTTCTTAACCAGTTTTTCGAGGTTTCTGTGTAACTTTTTCTTATTATACCTTCTTCTTCAAATTAACCCCAAATTAATCTTCATATGCTTTAATGAAGGTTTCCTCCCAAATTTTATATTTGTAAAATTTTCTTATTGTGGTTTGATCTATATATATATATATATATATATATACGAGTATATACAGTGGACGCATTTACGTCTCCGTTCCTTCATTCTTTCTCCTTTTATTTTCTTTCTTTCTTCTCTCCTGAAGACGTCAAGACGTCGAAATTATCGAGATTCGTGAGTGTTAGTCCTTTTTCTTGTGTTCACTAGCTGTAACTTTAATTTATATATATATATATATTATATATATATATATATATATATATATATATAATATATAATTATATATATATATATATATGTGTATATATATATATATATATATGATCAAACCACAATAAGAAAATGGGTAAACAAGACTAAAATCTTTCAACCGTAACAAGCGGTCTTCGTCAGAGGCAAAAACTCTGACTGAGTTGGGTTTTTGACTCTGACGAAGACCGCTTCTTACGGCTGAAAGATCTTAGTCTTGTTTTCCCATTTTCTTATTGTGGTTTGATCATTGATTGTTATTTCACGTGTTAATGTGAAATCATTATATACATATATATATATATATATATATATATAATATATAATTAATATATATATATTAAAAATTAAATATATTTAATTATAATTAAAAATGAGATAGCACACAGAAAGACACAGGAATAATTCACTTCTATATTTCGACCATTGTCGTCATCAGGAGGCGAAGAGTCTCGCAGTAAGGCAGAGCAATGACATATATATATGTCTACTATATATATTATAATAATCATTGTTTGTCACGAATAAACTCCAGGTTGAACTGCTGAACTCAACTTTTAAAACAGATATTTCAAAACAGTTTTCATTTCCTCACAATAAAAAACTTGTTCATGAAACTCATTAACAACAGTCTAATTTTTTATCTTATTTATTGTAACTATAATCATTTTATTAGTCATAGTGAACGTGAGATCATTGAGGAGTCTGAAATATTATTAATATTATTAAACTGAAGGTCTGATACTCATCGGACTCGTACGCTCTGCAGCTATACCTGTCATATTGTGCATCCCATTGATATAATTAAATTAAACTTCTGATTTTAATTTTGTTAATGACCCTCATAAATATACATAGAGAATCATCCCTCACTTCCATAGTTTTATGTTGTTATATAAACCTTTGAGTACCAGTTTAATATTACTATTAGTATAGTGTGATGGTCATCCAATAAATTGGATTTCATTTTTATTTTCTTTCAAATTTTAGTTCCGTTCTTTTTTTAATGATATCTATGTGAATGTGGGTTACTGTTGGTTGTTTTAATCATGGTTCGGATTGTACAATTTTTTGGATAAAATAGAAATTAAAAATACCCATTAAAGTAATATGTGCTACGTAGTTTTTTGAAAATAAAGCATTATTAAAAAATCCAATTAATCACCTGTTATATGATTTTGAGACATAACAGGGACACAACGGTTCAACTCATATTGAACTATATACAGGGCTGTTTACGACCAAATGGCCATTTAATCAAAAGACAGCCAATAAAACATCTCAACACTAGTAATAGTAAATCAATATATGCAAAGATGGCTGAAATTGGCACAAGACATAAAATTGGATGGAACAAGACATACAGTGATCGATATTTGAGCAGCAGTTAATCATCAGGAGAATATTAGTAACAAAAAAAGTAAAGTAATAATTCTATTGGGTGGCTTTGTCATTCATTTATGTAATTAAACAATTAGCTCACTTGCATAATATATTGCAGTTGTGAGTGGTTTGTATCAGATTTATTAATGTTGCATTGAGGGGAACAGTGTCCTAATCGAGGATGTCAATCGCCTGTCATACACAATCCAGTGCCATATCCCGCCTCCATACACTACTACCACGACTATTCTATCACTGATTCAGCTTCTGCTTATCTAGAAAAGATCCAATTAAAGGATATTAGAAGAACAAAACTGATTTTTTACTGTTACTGTAACAGAATTATACTGTAACATACGATTTTATTAACAATTTTTAACATTAATATAACAAAATGATTAGCTTTATTTGACCAAAATATTAATAAGAATACGAAATTTAGATCTATTGTGGAAGTATAAGAACAGAAATATCTATTATATAGTACTTTTTTTTTTTTTTTTTTTTTTTTCCCAACACAGTAACCCTGCATCAGGACCGTATATTTACAATGTGTTCCTTATAGATTACACATTAATTATATACAATTATATACATTTATCACATTTACTAATTAACATTTATCACAACTTTAATATATTTATATCTAATTATATACAATATATTCTTATTAATTATAGGGAATATATCAAATTTATCTTGCCTATATCATGAAGTAATATTTATACATACTTAAATTAATAGTAATAAACAAGAATTTTACAAATTGTACACGTCTAAGTCTATATTATTCACTAATTTATGGAATTGTCCATAGTGTCTTTTCAAAATTTCACTGTGTTTCTCAGGCCATGTACCACCTGAGGTCAGCACCTCTCTGACAAGGTCCACTCTTAGAACTTATATAGTCCTTACATAGTACTTGTATTAGGCTGCAAATGTTAGTATAACCACTTTAATCGTCCCTCGTTTAAGTAATACAGATATATTTGTTATTGACAGTAATACTGGAAGAGGTACAACTGTACTCAAGTATGAATTGAAAAATACACTCTTCACTGTCATAATAAAATGAAATTACATTTAAGTTATCTGTCTAATAGAAATAATGTATAATGAGTGTTTTTTTTTCATCACTATATTGATATTAAGATACCAATATGGGTATCTTATATTTAAGATATTATTATCAACCGTCATACCTCATCTATTGCTGTTGAAGTCGCCCGACCGGTTCCGTAATGGCTGATTCATTAATGGGATGATCCAGCCATTGCGAAACCGGTCGGGCGACTTCAAAAGCGATAGACGAGGTATGACGGATGATAATATCTTATTTACTAACCTCTGTGGCACTAACAATATACATGTATCTTATTTTGTTACACACTTGTTAACATTTGTTAACAAATATTTATTTGTTATTTATTACACATTTATTACATTTGTTAGATATTTGTTATCACAATATAAGATAACAAAAAACTAGGGTTTGCCTAGACTAAAGACCTTAATTGGTGTTTGCTATAATTTTAATCAAAAGATAAACAACAATTTCATGTGATCCTGCTTAAATAATTTTATGGGTACAATCTATTTCTCTTAAGGTGAAAGATAATCTTATTACAAGATTTGAGTGTTGTAGGCAGGTAATGACTTATATAGTCCTTACATAGTATTGTACCTCTAGGCTGCAAATGTTAGTCTCACCACTTTAGGTCGTCCCTCGTTTAAGTAGATACAGATATTTGTAATTGACAGTAATACTGGTAAGAGGTTCAACTGCACCTTAAGTATGAATTGAAAATACACTCTCACTGTCATGGTGAGAATGAAATTTTGTAAAGCTTATCTAGTTTAATAGAACGGCACTAATTGTGAATGAAGTAGTTTTTTTTCATTACTCATATTGATTCTAGACTCATACTGAGCAGCTGGCTTATATTTAAGATACTGTGGAATTATACAACCGTGATACATCCTCTATGCTGTTGAAGTCGCCCGACCGGTTCCGTAATGGCTGATTCATTAATGGGATGATCCAGCCAAATTGCGAACCGGTCGGGCGACTTCAAAAGCGATAGACGAGTATGACGGATGATAATAATATCTTATTTACTAACCTCTGTGGCAGTAGACAATATGCATGTATTATTTTGTTACACACTTGTCATACACATTTGTTAACGAAATATTTATTTGTTATTTATTACACATTTAACTACATTTGTTAGATATTGTTGATCACAATGATACCCAGATTACAAAAAACTTGGGTTTGCCTAGACTAAAGTACCTTACATTGGTGTTGCTATAATTTACTACCATCAAAAGATTTACTTATTTCAACAATGTGTCTTATGTGATCCTGCTTAAATAATTGTTATGGGTACAATCTAACTGTACTCTTATATTTTAAAGATAACTCTGTATTTGCAAGTATCCAGAGTAGTTATTATGCAGTAACTGACTTAATAGAACAATAGACCTTTACTCTTAGTCTCACCCAGGTGTCATGAAAGAGATTAGTATTGGCAAACAAGCATTCGTAGGCTTTAATACCTTTATGAATGACAGCTAGGATGGTGAGAACGTTGGTGTGGCTTATTAGTTTACGAGAACGGCACTATCTAGTGAATGAAGTAGCTTTGCGACTCAATGGATTCTGCTCTGATACTGAGCAGCTGGCTTAAGTGAAAACTGTGGAATATACAACAACAACCAAGGAACGCCAACGTTATGTTTTAACAGATAACCAAATTACAATTGACTACTTCCTGAATTAGAATAAATAATTATCTACCTTTGGCAGTAGAAATGAGAAAACTTTCATACACAGCCAACGAGAAATTGTAAAATTTAACTACAGTTGAATTTTGATCTGAGACCCAGTTCAGTTGAGTTTTATTATTACTTCATTTTGGTTAGTTACTACCATAAAAGATTTATTTATTTCAAAATGTGTTTTCGTGTCCTTCCTAAAAATTGTATATAAACTAACTGTACTTTATATTTTAAAATACCTTGTAATTATGCACACACACCATTATATATAACTAATAAGTGTTAGTAATAACACTATTATTAGTGTTATAATATTATTATTATTATTATTAAATATATTATTAATTATAATATAATTATATATGTTATTAGGTATAACCTACACACACACACACACACACACACACACACAACACACACACACACACACACAGGTGGATCAAATTCCAAAACTTATTCTATCGGACTGAGGCGACTTCAAACTGTGTTTTTCCGTTTTTACACTCCATTTTGATATTTTCAACAAAACTGAACACTTTTATTTTTCTATAAATAAATGAATAGAAAATAAATGAGAGCAAAACCTGGAGGTAAGTTTGAAATTATTCCCTTGATTAATTAATTTTTCCCACCACATCGCATGCTTACATGTGAAGGTAAACTCCAATCTTAGAAACACTACTATAAACGGTCACTGAGTGATCACAAATGATGGAGACATATCATAAAGTCTAACTGTAATCAGCCAATCCACAGAACGAAAGTATTGAACTAACCTGCAGGTGCAAGGTCTTCAGCTGGAGCCGGCTGATGTTCCAGATAAATCACAGCGGGTCCTAACTGTTCACTACTGTCGTTCTGCATCTGAAACAAAAAATTACTAAATATAGAGTCACTAAAACCATAAAGTAGAAAAAAATGATCGGGCATTTAAGTAAAATCAAATAATTTATATTTGTGCAATCTGTTATAGTGTGATATTTACTCATATTGGAGGATTGAAAAAAGTACGTCTCCTAAAAAAAAACACACACAGTCCTTCCTAAGTCATTGTCGTAGATCGACTCTCAAGAGTACAGATATATACCTGAAGAAGAACACTAAGTGTTCGAAACGAGTTGTTAGTTAGTCCTTCCTGAGTCATTCTCGTAGATCAACTCTCAAGAGTACAGATATATACCTGAAGAAGAACACTAAGTGTTCGAAACGAGTTGTTAGTTAGTCCTTTCTGAGTCATTCTCGTATATCGACTCTCAAGAATACAGATATATACCTGAAGAAGAACACTAAGCGTTCGGAAAGAGTTGTTAGTTTTATGTAAACTTTCTGAGTTATTCTCGTAGATCAACTCTCAAGATGTACATTTTTGAAACCCCGAAGATAGAATATCAATGTTAAATGTAGTTAGTAGAAAGAAAACTTTCTGAGTATCGTCAATATATCGCTCTCAATAGTACAGCTATATATACTGAAAGCGAATACTAAGTGTTCCACGAGTTGTTATTAGTGCCTAAACTGAGTTTCTCGTAGATCAACTCTCAAGAGTCAGATATATACTGAAGAACACTATTTGTTTCCAGTAAAAACGAGTTATTAGATAGTCTTTTCATCAAATAATAAATCGTAGATTCGATCTAACAAGAATAAAGGTAAATTACCTGAAGAAGAGACCTTTAAGCTGGAAAAAATAATGGCAGGATTTAGTATTGAAATAATTTATGAATCAATCAGTAAAACTAACACTCCATTTCCATTAACTCGTAAAACAGGGTCTACACTTGAAGTGGATACCCACTTTGCAATATGTACAATTGGTTTGGTTTTTCCCTAAGTGTTCTTTATGCTATAATATTAATAAGTTAGAGTAAAACTGCTATTTTGAAACAATTTTGGAGTGAGTCTTTTTACACGTAAATTTTATTATTAGAAATAAAGTATTTAAAAGATCCTAAGTGGAACAATTCGTTGAGTTTCTATTTTTTTGAAATAATTTATGATCAGAGGTAGTAAATCAAACTTATTCGATAATCAATACATTATTGAAGTATACATTCATAGTAATTGGTATATTATTCACAATCTATTTACTAACTATTATATTAGTAAAATGTATTGAACAATGTAGATGAGTCAAGCAAATGAAATTAGAAAACAACAAATACAGTCTCCAATTTTTGGTTTGAATGTTCTTCTAGTGAGAGATAAGAGTAGGGAAACCAAGCGTACTGTACAAGGAAGGTTGTATGACTACATACCTTTGGGATCACATCAATCCATTACTCTAGTACAAGTGCTAGACTTGAAGGATTACCCATTCATTTTATTTCGGTTTAAGACGGTCTTAAGCTAAAAAAAATTAGAGACGGTGAGGAATGTTTGATACAATTTGGTCTACCTAATGTTTATTCATAGTACATTGAATTCTTTATTTGACCAAGTTTCGGGTTTTAGTATTTTTTCATGTCGAATTTAAATATGTTATCAAAAATTTTATTTATAGTCATACCTATTTTATTCATCATAGCACAATTGAAATCATTGATCAAGAAAAATCTGATATGCTATAATTATGATTAAACTGAACAGAGTAGCATGTACGTTACATGGCCTTTCTAGTTTAGTCTTTCATCTAAAGAGATTGCAAGAAATTTGCTTCACTCTCACAGTTCTGGCTTAAAATTTTAATATTGAGGTACTTCAAACTTACTTTCGTTTCTTTTAAGAAAGTAATAAGGCTTATATTAGCTTGTTTTATATTAATATTTTATCCTTTATTCATTTGTTGTCAATTTAGAGCTTAATATGCTCTAAGGATATAGAATCAAATATGACTCTTCTTATAATAACCACGTCATTTGCTATCCTTTAATATCCAAACATTGATTACTTAGAGTATCCAGAAGGTTATTCCCAACTAATCACCACAATATATATATACTTCTACTGCATGCAATTACTCATCCCTGCCCTATAGGCACAGAGGGCTGACGACGACGAAAATATAAAAACATTTGATTTCATCCTACAACAGAAACCCCAAAATCACGCGGAGGAGGTACATGTCATTTCCCTGGCTAGGCAACAACTTATTGAAGTACTACTAAGAGTATCTTACATGTTAATACTGATATTAAGAGACTATGAATTCTTGAAGTATTATATACTAATGATGAATTACAGGATCAAATGTACAAAGCAATGTTATTCCTAGTTTTGAAAGTATTGGAAATGGTTTTAAATTATTAAAAGAGGGTCGTGACAGAGGATGAGTTGCAGGCTAGGTCATGTGTCGTTTTTTGTTGACTCACGCTCACTCCGTCCCACCACAAAACAAAACAGACCTAGTCCAATACTGTTCATTTACCATTCAAATCAAAATATAGTTTGTTAATTTTATATTCAGTTATTAAAAGTATAACTTTAAGACACTGATGATGACCCACGTAGCCAAGAATTAATTGTACAAGAATTAGCCACTTGTATATAATTAATTAATAAATTAATTGTCTTATAATTAATAATAAACCAATAACTACTGTGAAAGATTGCAGTGCTTACAAAAGTTATCCACTATGGTTTTGTGTTTTGTATAAATTTCTTTTGCAAACTTAATTGGCAATTATGACATGTTTAAACGTAGTATCGTAAGAAGCATCGAGCAAATTAGTAAGAAGGTTGAGAATGATGGGATGTCTATAAAGTTTAACAAAAAATGCTTGAAAGAGTACTTGCTATCGATATATATATATATATATATATATATATATATTATATTAATAATATAAACCAATTAAAAGAAACGGTCCAGCGGACTTTTTCTCTCATATTTCCCCTCAGCCTTCCAATCCTGTTCCTGGAATGAAACAATGTGGACGCCGTGGCTGTCAAACTTGCCTGATTGTAAATCCTAATCCTTCCTTCGATTCCCCTCTCCACCATAGTTCCTACCCGGTTCAGGTCAATTCCTCCTGTACCTCGAGCAACTGTGTTTACCGACTGGATTGCACTCAGTGTGACTCCTTTTACGTTGGCTTAACTTCTAATAAGTTGAGCCTTCGTATGAATGGTCATAGGGCTTCAGTCGGTCAACGCAGTAACTATCCTGTTGCCATCCATGCGAACTCGCATGGACTCAGTTTCAATGACTGTTTCAGGGTTCAGATCCTGAAACAGATCCCCGAATCCAACAATAAAGTTACCCTAAGAGCTTCAGAGGAGGCATACATATGCTTACTTGATGCTCGCTCTTCCCCCGGACTCAACCTCAACCGATAATTTATTTATGATTTATTTATTTATTTTTTATTTATTTATTTATTATTTTTTATTTATTTATTTATTATTTTACTTTTTATTTATTATTTTTATTAATTTTAATTTGATTTATCTACTTTTTTATAATTTTTTTATAGTTATAATTTTTACTCGTTCCTTTTACGTCTAATTTGGCTCTTCATTTCCTTCCCTCCCTTCCCCCGCTTGGTGGTAAGTGGTGGGGTACTGGCTGCGGTTTCCGACTTCAGTACCGCCCTGTCTTCCTGCGGGACTCTTCGCTCTTCGCACCTCCTGATGACGACGATTGTCGAAAATATCGATGTGAGTTATGTCTGTGTCTTTCTGTGTGTTTCCTTCGTTTTTTTTTTATTTTATAATTATATTATATATATATATGACATTGATTGTTGTTTAAAAGTTTATGTCAATCTTTATATATATATATATATATATATATAAAGATTTCACATAAACACGTGAAACAAGAATCAATGATCAAATCACAATATGAAATGGGAACACAAGACTAAGATCTTTCAACCCTAACAAGTGGTCTTCGTCAGAGTCAAAAACCCCGGGTTTTTGTTTGACAAAATAAATGTTTTCCTATCTCATATTGTGGTTTGATCATATATTAATATATATATATATATATATATATATATATTATATATATATATATATATATATAACAATTAAAATAAGCAGTGATAAACTGAAACACAACAAAGACTCACTTTTCAATATTTCGACCGTAATGGCGGTCGTCCTCAGGAGAAGAAGTGAATTGACGGAGGGACGACAGTCAACTCTATATATATATATATATATTTCCTAGAGTTTGAAGCAGTTTTGTTTGAATTTTGTATTATAACAATAGTTAGGCACCCTTTAGAGCTGCATGTTCTAGATTTTAAGGTACAAAAATTTTTAGTCAATATTCAACACTCAACCTTTACAGATATATATATAATCTAGGAGGTGTCAGAGCTTATTTTTCTTCATTCTGATTCTTCCTACGACATTTTGTCTCATATACGAGGGTCGTCCAGAAAATAAGTTCCGTTTTGGTCTGTAGGGCGGTAGGAGTGGTTTTTGCCAAATCCGGCAACACCGCTCGAAAGAGGAGAGGTAGGGGAATAGAATGAGAGGTGGGGGACCTCAGTCGGTCAATTACCAACGTCAGGGCAGGTAGTTGAAATGGAGCCCTTCATGTCACGTCCCGCCACCTCGATCCCGTTCCCTCTCGAGTTGTTTTGCGCGGAGTGATTCAATTTCTTTATGCACAGGGTTTCAAATCAGTTCAAATTCACGAACAGCTCATTTCTGTTTATGGAGAAGGTGTAATGAGTCAATCAATGGTGAGGAGATGGGTACGTGAATTTAAGGCGGGAAGACATTCACTTGAGGATGAAAGTGGGAGAGGCAGACCCTCAGTTGTGACGGACGAAATTGTCGCAGAAAATCGACAATGCAATTCGCAAAATCGTCGTTCAACCCTGGATGAACTCCACCTGAGTTTCCCAGACATCTCACGATCCCTCATCCATGAGATCGTCTCGGAAAAACTTGACTTTCGGAAAGTTTCCGCCCGGTAGGTCCCTAGAGAGCTGAATGTCTTCCCGCCTTAAATTCACGTACCCATCTCCTCACCATTGATTGACTCATTACACCTTCTCCATAAACAGAAATGAGCTGTTCGTGAATTTGAACTGATTTGAAACCCTGTGCATAAAGAAATTGAATCACTCCGCGCAAAACAACTCGAGAGGGAACGGGATCGAGGTGGCGGGACGTGACATGAAGGGCTCCATTTCAACTACCTGCCCTGACGTTGGTAATTGACCGACTGAGGTCCCCCACCTCTCATTCTATTCCCCTACCTCTCCTCTTTCGAGCGGTGTTGCCGGATTTGGCAAAAACCACTCCTACCGCCCTACAGACCAAAACGGAACTTATTTTCGGGACGACCCTCGTACATATCTTAGGTGTTGCTGGTCTGAATACTGGGCGGTGACTGAGTGTCGGCTTGGCGAGTAGCTGGTGGTTGGTCACCTAGTAGCTGCAGTGTGCGTGAAACACCCGTGTGTTGACGATTAATTAATGGGTTGTGCTTCATGATTTTCATGGCTTCATATATTTGCAGTCTGGCTGGATCATTAATTTTCTTTAAAATGATGGTGTTTTGAACAAGGTCCTGGCGGGTGAGTTTCTTCCATGTTCCTCGGAGGTGTGTCTAGCGATGGCTCCTGCTTGCAAGTGCATTGTCAGTCGTCGTGAGAGTGTGGTCGATGTCATACCGATATATTTTGAATTGTCTAGGAGCTCACAATCTCCGATATTGCAGTTATATTCGTATATGACATTGGCCTTTTGTATCTCCGGGATGACTTCATCTGGGCTATTTTTCATTATCAAGTTAGCGGTGGTTCTACTTTTATAATAAATATGGACTTGAAGACGTTCATTTTCGTTATTACATTTAACATTCCTGCGGATAATTTGTTTCAACACTCTCTCGTCTTCTTTATACGCCTCTGTGTATTGATTCTTATAGTACACCTTATGGACTGTGCTACTTCGGTCGATTGTTTGATTAGCATTGTTGGACCGGGTTTTGAGGTAGGCATATATATATATATATATATATATACATTAAAAACTTTGAGGAACATGAACTAGGACTCACATTCAATATTTCGACCCTTTTAACGGTGTCCTAAGGAAAGGAAGTCGAGTGGCCAGAAGACGAAAGCCAACTCTTCATATATATAATATTATTACAATTATTAATATTGATTAATATTAACAATATATTAATATAGGTAATATTTGTTTATACTAATATTTGAATAATTAATTAATGCCCAACATTTGTCTTATATACACTTCTTGCATATATTTTTCAAATACTTGATGTTCTTTCACGTCTCTTTGTTTACGCAGAGTGGAGAACTACTTACAGGTATGCAGGTCATAGCACTCTTCTACTGAACTTCCAAAATCTATCATCGTTAAACATATATAGTTGTTAATGCAAACTGCAGCAAATATATTATTTCTCTGATATTATATATACAAAATACAATAAGACATAATTATTAGGTTATGTGTTATAAATTTTGTTTAAAAAAAAATTTTTTTTTTAATATATTGGATTTTTAAAATGGGGGTAAACGTATCTTCTCTCACTGCTCTAAGACAGGCATGGGCAACCTGCGACCCAACAAGTGTTTTTGTGCGGCCCACGAAGATTACTGGAATCCTATCTAAATATTAAAAATCCTTTTGCTTTTTGTTTATTAACAAAAGCTCACCGAGACATTTGGAAGGAAATTACAAAAATAGAGAGAGAGCTCTGTAGCAATAAATTTTTTAGTTCTTTTTCTTATATGTTGTTATAATTGATTATCATAATGCAATTATAAGATGAATAATAATTTTGATTATAAGAACAATAAGAAGTTAAATAATCATTGAGACATTAATATAACGCACCGTATGTATTTCTATATACAGGGTGATTGAAAAGTAACTCCCTATTTTAAAATAAATACAATTTATTTTAAATCTCAATTAAATCTCAATTTTATGTATATATTACTTAATGTATGGCAATTTAATTTATGTTCTTGTTTTCCTTTCAGATTTATTTAAATCTGAATTTGGAAGAACTTGAAACGTAAATACGAGAAGTTATGATTTCCATCCCACAAGAGTTTCTTGCAAAATCAGTTGATGCGATTCCTGGTCGACTTGAGAAGCTGGTGGCAAATAAAGGCGCCCATATCGAATTTCAAATAAAAGCCCATGCATTATACTTCCTTCTCATATTCATTAATTGTAGAAATTATATTTTAAAAATAAATTATAGTTCTTTTTAAAATAGGGAGTTACTTTTCAATCACCCTGTATATTGAAATACATTATACATATCAGCTGTATGTATCGACATACCTCAGAAATTTCTATGCGGCCCGCGGTCTTTTGGAAATTATATAATGCGGCCCCCAGTATAAAGGTTGCCTATGCCTACTCTAACGCATATATTTTTTAGTCTAGGTCCAGCTACAACTCTAATGTTATTGCAATCTATGTAAACTTATCGGTAGTAAATAAATTATATATGCTATTCATAATTATTATATAATAATTATATATATATATATATTACATAATTATTATTACATAAATTATTATATGTGCTATTCGTGATCGTAGAAATATCACAACCTGCCTTAAGAGACTTGGCTAAAAATTAGTATATATAGAGAATTACGATTCCTTTATATATGAATACAATACCATGTTAAAGAAATCAAAAGCTACATTTTTACAAAGAATGGAATTACTTAAATTGTAAGAAATTTGAATTTATGACTATTACGTAATTACTAAATATTAGTATTGACCCATCCAGCTGTATCCGTAAACAAATACTAATTTTGTTTTATTAGATAATGGGTACACACTTGAGCACAAGCGTATTACCACATATATATTAGTTTATGGCACAACAAAACTAAAGAGCCTGAAAATATCATCAAGGAACTAGCTTTGATCAGCTCATCCAATCCAGTCTTTTCTTAATATAAAATGTTATTATGAATAATTCATTCAGGCGAATATAATACACATTAGATTAATAACAATATTAATTATTTTTATTTTAAAAATGTATGACAATAGTGTTTAATTCGTAAATATCAGCTTAATTATTCTAAAATCACTGCTTCTATGAAATTTTAATTTGAATATTTGTCTTTCAATTCGTATATGTTTAACAGCAAATAATGTTACAGATTTTGAGATAGACACGTTTTAAAATATAATTAAAGAACTTTTGATGTCGCAACGAACCAAATCAACTTCGTGAGTGCGATAAAATAGTTTAACACTATTTCAGGTCTTCTAGTGAAGACCTGAAGACCTTATATAAATATAAGTACAAAACAAAATATAATAGAAAACTTTTTTTTTCTTTTAGGAATTTGTTTCATAGGGGATTATGCGATAGAAAATACAAGACAGAAACAAATGTTAAGTCCATAGAGGTGACTTATTTATTGTTTGAATCAGTTTTAAGAAGCTCTGGATAAGTGTTAAGAAGTCAGTATGTAAGAAACCTGTTTGCAGTAAAAGGCCAGCAGGGACTTGAGGGTGGGATGCATTTTGATGAACTGAAGGCTAGAAATAGTTTGACGAATTAAGTGGGGATAATGTAGACCAGACGCCTTTTTGTAAACCTGTGTCAATCCTTGTTTACAAGTTTATTAACAACTTCATTGAACAGCCTCCCTTGGAATTGAGTTGTAGAGCTACCAATAGAACCTGTGTACCTTCTAGATAAAGGTAAACCAGATGCAATCAACCAATTGGGCAAATAGTATTAAAACAAGTTTAGTATACGTGGGGCCAGGCTAGCTCAGTGGTTACGTGCTCACCTCTGAACTGATAGGACCGGGGTTCAATCCTCACCTGGCCCTCGATTTATTCACGCGGGAGGTGAATAAATCTGAGCACGTCGTCCCTCGGAGAAGGACATTAAACCGTCGGTCCCCAGCCTATACGATGTCAGGTACTCGTTAAAGATCCCTATTCTAAATACACTTGAGTTAGTAGGCAAAGTTTAGGACTCCCACTGTAGAATCAATCTTCATTGTGTGGTATCACAAAGGGCCAATGCTTGGCCTACGTGTATTCCCTTGTGAGACTGCCACTGCAACCTAACCTAAGTTTAGTATACCACAAAACTTCATGGGACATGCAGCATAAAAATAAATATAAACAGGAATAAATCAACTTGTGTTTGATGCAGAAAAACGCTTCATTTTAGAAGGACGACAGGAATGAACTTGCGCAAACCAGAATATAACTAAAAGAATATTTATATTACGGTAAAAAGCTAATGAAATGGTCTCCACATATAAAACTTTAATGGTATAAACAACGTGTTTCGAACACATAGTACCACAGACACTCACCCTTAGTTAATGCCTGAGGAAGAACTCTACGTGTACGAAACGCGTTGTTTATACCATGCAATTTTTATATGTGGAGACCATTTCATTAGCTTTTCACCCTACAATGAGTAAATACCACATAATAACTGAATACACTACGTTAGAATATTTATAGTACCGTTTTTCTATCATATATTTCGCATTCTAACATAGACACTACAGATATTTGAACAATCTTAGATGATTAAAAGCCTTTCTTATTGATAATCACAAGCTTTCAGTAAAGGTTTTAAATGTAGTTTTATGACTTCTAAATGACATCCAATATAAATTGGGATGAATATCAATTTGTAAAAGGTTTCACTAGTCAAGTTTTATTGTAAAAATCCCAAAAAAGTTTATACATGTATAGTTAAAAAGTTGATAATTCATAAAAAGCAGCATTTTGAAGTCTTTTCGTTCGTCAATGGTCCATACTCGCTTAGCAAAGTGATTTGGTCAATTATGACTTCAATATTTCTTTATTCTTTACAAATAATTTCATTCGAAAGAAAACAGATGTAAAATTTATGATTCAAAAGTGAGGCGAAAAAAAAGGGTAGAGAAAGTAAGTAAGAATACAATAAACTGAATAATGATGTTAAAAATTAAACAAGTTGAAACAACTTTAGAGCATTACTGAAAAACAAAAAGAAAAGAAAACAGAAACTTAAAACATTAATGATGGCTAAAAAAATGTGAAGGCGAAAAAACTATAAAACAAAGAATACAAAAATAAAATGAAATATAAAAAAGAATGAAAGAACTTAGAGTAAAACAAAAAATAATAAGATATTAACATTTCAGAGTTAGGCCAGAATATAAATAAATTATTAAAAATGATTACGGCTTCTGCATTAATGATTTCTTTATAGGAATGTTCTTTTTGGCTTAATATCTTTCTATAGGTTATGATAGATCAAAAATTAATGTAACTAAGAATATATGAAACATAGTTGAACCCTAACAAACCTCAACGTAAACTAGAAAGAAACTTTAAATAACAAACGAAACAAACTTTAATAAATATTAACGATCCAAGTTTTCAACACCTTGGTAATCTTCAGATAAACAAATAAAATGCACAATACAAACATATTATTTGTGATGCAGAAATATACACTTAAAACCCCAATAAATAATTCTATTTATAGTCAATACACTGATTGATTTACTTTAATTTTATCAGAACTTATGAAAACTATAATAAATGTTTATTAAACATTACTATTTTTAAAAATTTAGTCATAAGTTAACAATCATTTAAATTATTTATGCTTGATATAATTATCTGCAATGAATTATACAATACTCACAACATTTAGAAGAATGTGTAAAATAATAACAATGCAAAAATTATTTAAAATATTTGCTTTTAATTTATCACTAACATTTCATTGTTTATAATCAAATGTTTTTCTTAGAATGAAACTTATAATTGTTTCCGGTTTCTGTTTACATTACGATTAAACTAATAAACTCACAGTGTATCCCATTTAATTTCATTTGAACAAACAAATAGAAACAACCTAACCTGAAATTCTCATATTTCATGATTAAATTTACTCTTGTTTAGTAGTTTTATAAATGTTAACAAAATGTGAAAATAAAAATAATAGAATTATAGTCAACAGCATTCTCTCTTTCATCAATTGAAATGCATAAGAAAAGACAAACTAATTACATCTCTCTGTTTTTATTTTGTTTAATGCCTTCTCGAGATGAAATATATGGTTAATATTAAACATATAATCTACCGTCTTACCTCGTACATTACTGCCGTAGCTGTTGGACCGGTTTCGGGTGTCACCCATCTTCAACACGAACTGATCTAATGAATCCTACCTATCTGTTTATATAACCTACCTACTAACCCAATGCTGCCTAGATTTTATTAGTTACTTATTTTACTACCACTTTATTTTTATTTATTTTATTATTATATTAGTTATTATTATTGAGTCTTATTCTTTTCCTATTATTTTCGTCATTCTCATGTCTGTCAAGTCGTCGTTTTATTTTCTTTAAGGGTTTAAATAGTGTGTCGCTTTGAAGATTTACTTGTTCGTTTATTAGATTACCCGATTCTGTATGTTTAAATATCTCTAATTCTTCAGTTACGTTTAGTCTTTTTCCTTTCTGTCCTGTTTTTATTAAGGTCATTGAATTTTCTAAACTGTCCGGTTCATGACCCTGTTCTGTTAAGTGGTTCGCGTAATTAGATTTGTTTGTATTATTTAGATAATCTTTAATGTGTTCCTTATATCTTAGTTTTAGGGTCCTTCCCGTTTGTCCTATATATATATGATTAAAATTTTTACATTTTATTTTATATACTCCGCTTTTTTCATATTTATTAATTTTATTTTCCGTTGAGTTATCTAATCTATGGTTTATTAAATTATTTGGTTTAAACCCTATATTTATACTATATTGCTTTAGTAAGTTCGCGATTTTATGACTTATTTGACCTATAAATGTTATACACGCGTATTTATCATTATTAGTTCTTTCCTTATTGACATTTTTTATATTTCTTCTGGTTTTTAGCATTATACCCGTTATTATTTTAGCATTATTATTATGTTAGCATTATACCCGTTGTTATTTGCTATTGTTTTTATTATGTTTAATTCGTTATTAAAATTCGTTTGATTCATCGGAATTTTCATTAATCTATCATATAACGGAAAGCTGCTAATTTTTGTTGCCTAGGATGGATGGAAGTTTTATGTATGGTTATATCGGTCGCGATATAAGACATAGAAGACACTAATATTTGGTTAATGCCTGAAGAAGAATACTCTGCGTTCGAAACGGATTGATTATATTATTAAATTTCTACTTGTGGAGACTATTTCATTAACTTTTTTACTCTACAATGAGTAAATACCACATAATAACTGTTTGCACTAGTTTATAAATGTATATTTGTTTAAAGTGGAACTTAAATCCACATATTTACGTGTACGTTACGTGTACCATTCTTGTTATCATTAAAAGCAAATTTTATGATAAACATAATAATTCAAATCAAATGTTTCCAATAAAATTTAGGCATAAATCTTCAAAGAAACTACATTTTAGAACATATAAACATTTAATTACAGTATATTAAAACATTTTGGTATGAACTTGGCATAAATTGAGAACGATCTTTAGCTAATAAAAGATGATAAAAAAAAAATCTTATACGAAAATAAATGAGTTTTTTTTAACTCAGAATAATAATCTTACAAATTATTAAATAGGCCTATTAAAGTTGCTTAAGATAATTTAAATAAAAAGCTAATATGTAAAGTAATTAAAACTTAAGTAAGTGATTTAAACATTTTCTGGTAGTCAATGTTTCTTAAGATAATTTTGTGGTATTTGGTAAAAATTTATGTGTAAATTTTCGTTTTTTCTTTTAAGTTTATTTTGATTGTAGAATAAAAGAATTTCAGGATGCTAACCATTGGTTGATGCTTTCAGAACAGAGGAACTCATAATAAATATTCCACTGTCACATTTTATCATTTTATAACTGTGAAAACTGTTGAAAAAAAAACCAATGCTGGGAGCTGTAAATAGAACTAAGTAGACTATAGGAAGAAATAAATGTGTAATTCCATAGGACAAAGCATGAAGTAATTTGGACTTGTAGTTACGCATTGTTTATGGAAAGACAAGCTTCTAGGTGATTTCCACTCAATACAGAGGTGGCCGATCGCCGTATTCCAGGCTATTCAGAGCCATTTCATTCCACTGTAATCAATGCAAATTACATGCAGCGTTATGCAAGAATGCAGGCCTAACAAATCAAAGAAAGATATGTAGCAGAAGTCAGCCACAGACAATAAATCACAGCTAGAATAAAACTTTCATTTTTCCAATCTAAGTAAAACATAAATCACTTACACCATTGTTTTGATAAATTCACTTTATATATATATATATCTATATATATAATATATAGATATAAAATATAATATATATATTTAATATATACACACACACACACACACACACACACACATATATATATATATATATATATATATTAAAACAGCACATATAAATAAATCACAGAAACTCACTACTATATTTCGATTCTCCCATCACAAGAAAGACAAATATGAGTGGCACCGAAGACAGGTGACGAAACAAAAAAGTTGTCATTTTTAATACGAGTATCTATGCTTTTCTAGTAAATTTAGTTTATTTAGTTGCTTGATTTGTTTCATTTAATTGGTATATATATATAAAATAAAATCAAAACGAAAGAAAGACACAGACATAACTCGCATCGATATTTCGACCATCGTCGTCATCAAGAGGTGTGAAGTGCGAAGAGTGACTCTGCAGAAGTCACCGCCCTGCCTTCCTGCGGGACTCTTCGCTCTTTACACCTCCTGATGATGACGATGGTCGAAATATCGATATGAGTTATGTCTGTGTCTTTCTGTGTGTTTCCTTCGTTTTGTATTTATTTTATTTAAAAAAGTCTGCTGGACCGTTTCTTTTAGTTTATATATTATATATATATATATATATATATATATATATATATATATATATATATATATATATATATATATATATATGATCAAACCACAATAAGAAATGGGAAAACAAGACTAAGATCTTTCAACCGTAACAAGCGGTCTTCGTCAGAGTCAAAAACCCAACTGAACACTAGATGCAGAAAACAGTATCTCTTCAAACTTGATACTTTCGTCACAAGGGCAATAGCCTCTTCAAAGAGGGTTGACAGCTAGCGGATAGTTTTTTACTTTTTCTTACTGTACTCCTTTGTTTCCCCAAACATCCCTTTCTGGACATTAGTCCTTTCCTGTGCTTTCACCCTTTTAAAATACCACTCTTCCCTCCCACTCTTCTCAACTCCTCACCAGATGTTTTCTGCATCTAGTGTTCAGTTGGGTTTTTGACTCTGACGAAGACCGCTTGTTACGGTTGAAAGATCTTAGTCTTGTTTTCCCATTTCTTATTGTGGTTTGATTATTGATTGTTGTTTCACGTGTTTATGTGAAATCTTTATATATATATATATATATATATATATATATATATATATATATGATCATATAAAACACAAAGTTGGGATTTTGACTCTGACGAAGACCACTTGTTAAGGTTGAAAGATATTAGCCTTGTTTTCCCATTTCATATTGTGGTTTGATCATTGATTGTTGTATTACGTGTCATGTGAATCTTTATATATATATATATATATATGATCAAACCACAATAAGAAATGGGAAAACAAGACTAAGATCTTTCAACCGAAACAAGCGGTCTTCGTCAGAGTCAAAACCCCATATGTGTATATATATATATACATATGTATATAAATAAAAAAATGAAATAACAGTCAATGTTCAAACCACAATAAGAAACGAAAAAAAAAGAGACTAAGATCTTTCAACCATAACAAACGGTCATAGTCAGAGGTTAGGTTTGGGGTTTTTGACTTCGGCAGTTGGATTTTTGACTCTAACGAAGACCGCTTGTTACGATTGAAAGATCTTAATCTTTCTTTCCATTTCATATTGTGGTTTGATTATATATATATATATATATATATATATATATATATATCAAAACATTGAAACATTTATTCAACTGAATTACACATATAGACATCTTGAAACATATTCTTCTTGTTTGCCAAATAGAAAAAATCAGCAATAGCAGTAATTTGGTATTAAAAATTAACAATAATCTCTTGTTTAAAAGCAATCACTTTTATACAAAAATCATGAATTATTGAAAAAAAAATCATATGTTTGATTATATTAAATGTAAGAGTGACCTACATGTGCATAGCGTGATGTATATTTACCACACATATAAGATAATAAAAGTGTGATTCCATGAATTAGTGTTCAAAAACTTTTATTATTTGCTACAATTTTGTAATTGTATAAATCACAAGAATATGATTTAATCTACTTTTAATATTGAACTAAAATGTCAATTTTAAACAATGAGATAAAACTAATTTTAAAAAATAAATGTATTATTGATATTTCATCTTCTTCTTCCCTTGAGGTTATTCTTTGTGTAAACACTTAGCCTTCATAAGAACTATTCCATTCATCAACGTCACATCCAACCCTCTTCATTAGCATTACTTCTTCAGGACCTTTTTAAAGATATGCCGCAAAAATGGCCTCAATAGTAAATATACAAAGTAATGTGAATATTTAAGCACAACTAAATGTCCACAATGCTTTAACAATCTATGAGATTTATTTCTTATATTATATATTTATATATATATAATATATATATATATAAAGATTTCACATAAACACGTGAAATAACAATCAATAATCAAACAACAATAAGAAATGGGAAAATCAATACTAAGATCTTTCAACCGTAACAAGCGGTCTTCATCCGAGTCAGAGTTGGGTTTTTGACTCTGACGAAGATCGCCCGCCACGGCTGAAAGATCCCATCATTGATAATATATATACATATATATATATATATATATATATATATATATATATATATATATGATAATAGTTCTTATGCAGTGGGAAGTGGGAAAGCAAGACTGGGATCTTTCAGCCGTGGCGGGCGGTCTTCGTCAGAGCCAAAAACCCAACTCTGACTCTGACGAAGACCGCTTGTTTCGGTTGAAAGATCTTAGTCTTGATTTCCCATTTCTTATTGTGGTTTGATCATTATTATATATATATATATATATATATATAATTTTTTTTTCATTCAAAATGTTACAGGAGTATATGACAAAACTAGTCGTTTTAAGTAATTTATAAATAAGCGCCAAAGTGTAGAATAATAAATTAGTATTACAATTAATCTTAGTATTAATATTACTAATTCTAATATGTCTGTTGTCATCATTAAGACACAAGTAAAATGTTCACTTTGGCAGGAAAATGCCAAATGAGAAACACAAGGACTTCAGGCTAATCAGAGATTGCACAAAATCAGAGAGAACAGAAAAGAAATAAAAAAAAAAGGAAGTAAAGGGGTTGTTAACAACTAAGTAATAATAACAAATGAAATAAGGGAAACATAATACAGAAAAATAAATAATAAAGAAATAAAAATAATAAATGAAATATAATAAAATTATGTAAAAATACAATTTATTATAAAAAATAAAAAAAATAATAGATAAATAGAGACCCAGAAGTGATGTTGCATCAAAAAAAGATAATAAAAGTTTATTCTGATGCTCACAAAGTAAGGCGACTATTGGAAACCGGGATCTCCTTAAGAATTTGAATACAAAAGAAGTTACCAAAACTGAGGTCGTGACAATTCAGGATAGTTTACAGGAATAATCAATTTATTTGAAGCCACCCTATTACAAAGAGCACAACTACTTCGAGTGCTATCTTATGAATTAATGCAATTGTGTGAAGAAAAAGAAGTACGTCAATTTAAGCCAGAGAGAATATTTCGTGTTCAGACTCTATTTTTACGAAATACTCTCTTACAGCAAAACAAGTACTTTTGTTCTCTTGGCCAGTGTTTCATGGCTTTTCCAATTAAATCAAATCTAAGGATCTCCAAGTGTATGTCCGTAACTTTTATATTTTTATTGATATAGTTTCTCGACGACTGATATTTCAAATTCACATCAGGGGTTATTGAGGATTTTGGTCATAAAACATACAACTCCTGATCGTCAGCCGACGTTTGGCCAAAAGTTGTTTGGCATTTTCAAGGCTTGATTTAGAAGAAACACTAATTTACTGGTCCATGCTGGTCAATGTAGCCAGATATAAGCATGGACCAGTAAATTAGTGTTTCTTCTAAATCAAGCCTTGAAAATGCCAAACAACTTTTGGCGTAACGTCGGCTGATGATCAGGAGTTGTATGTTTTATGACTAAAATCCTCAATAACCCCTTATGTGATTTTTTATATTTTTAGTTTAATCTCTTTTTTTTTTTTTAATCAAAAATGTGTTAGTACTCCTTTAAGCGGAGTTATACCCAAATATTTTTCCTGTACTTATCTTTCAAGAATATGTGAATATCATGATCCATCATTTGAAAGGCATGAATTAAGATCATGAATTACTCTTTTTCATGTATGGATATAGACATGCTTGCGTATCATAGCCATCATTACATGGAGCATTTTAATAGACGCTATAGCGTCTATAGCAAGCTTCCTTGAGAACATTTTTTAGTGTTCACAACTAACAATTTCAGATTCCCAATGTGGAATGTTCATGGTATAGTATCACAAAGCATCCATCTATTGCCTATGTGTGATCTTACCGGGGTGGCCACTGCTATATAACATAACGTAGATGTTTTAATGACAGTGTAAATTTCATGAAGAAAAATATTAAAAATTAATATTTACTGCAGAAAATTAATATTTTATGCATTAGTTACTAGTTCCGAAAAAAAAATATGTCATGTACATATATAGCAAGATTTTACAATAAACACGTGAAAAAACAATCAAAGTTCAAACTACAATAAGAAATAAAAAAAAAGACTCCGATCTTTCAACTGTAACAAGTGGTCTTAGTCTTTTTTCTCAGTTTTCATTGGGGTTTGAACATTGATTGTTAATACATATAAATATATAATTTCGCAATATATGTGAAATAATAATCAACGTAATATTAAATTGTCCTAAAGCAGTATGTTATTAATATTCTCTGTTATGTATTCCAATTGGTAGTCTTCATATGAGGTTCAGAATAGGTAGCGAGTGAAGGTAGATTTTGGGCCAGTTGATACATTCTTCCCAGTTCTTATTAACTTCAGTTTTCCCTTAAAGCAATGGGAACTGTTTAAATCTTTCCTTTCTTTATTTGAATGTAATCCTGTTCTACTTGTATCAACTGTATTTCATTTCTATTAGATTGCAAAAAAAATATACCTCTATATTCAATTTCAAACAATTTAGAAATATAATAATCTTTTTTTTATTCATTAACTGAATAACGTTTACTTTCATTAAAGAAAAACGTTTACTTTTTTTTTTAAAGAAAAATGTTATTATTGCTTCTATTGTTAAATTGAAAACAAGAAAAAAAATTAAAAATATTAATAAAATAAAATAAGTAAAAAATTAATAAATGAGACTTGAAATTTAAGAACCACACAAATGTTTGAAAATACCAAATTTAGTATTTTAACTATTTTAACACTCTTCTTCGCTTTTAATATAGAAATTAGGTAATATTCAGTCTTAAGTTTTCATTGCCAATTTAATAGTGATATAGCACCTTTTAAATATTAGTGCACTTAAGTTTGTGCATGAAAAGTTGCAAATCTTTGGTTGTATATGAATACCAACCTTTCTTGTTGTTGGTATTCATATTGAACCCAACAGATACTTATCAGTTAGGGGTCCACATTGAGGGTATAAATCAATGTTGACATAAAGAAATCTCTTTTTTACAATTAACACGTTTCGTACACGTGGTGTTCTTCATCAAGTTTACATCAGTAGATCTAACTTAAACTAGTAAAGCTTAAATACAACTTTCAATCAGTACTTCTAACACCTAACTAATACAAACATACAAACCTCATGAAGAACACTACGTGTTTCAAACGCGTTAATTTTAAAAAAGAGATTTCCATATGGAAACATTACTTTACAGTTCTTCTGAAAAAAAAAATTTCATAGTAGAAACATTAATTTATAACTTTACTGAAATTATAATATATGAATTATTTCAGTAAAGCAAAGCGTACCTAAGAATTATTCTTTTAATAAAAGTTTATCAGAAAAAATCATCACATTTTAACAGAATCGACTATACATTTGACATATTTTCTTAACATTTGTTATGCTACAACTTGTATGGTGGCGACAAAGTTTTCAAATATACCCCCATTTCATTTCACCCTTATTATAAAAATCTTAAAAAATTTTGTCAAAAAACATTAAATTTCTGATGATTTTTATCCAAATCAGAAAGGGGATTTCTTATTACCTACTTATATTACTTCCTCTAAATTTACATTAATCTCCTTTCTTACAATAAATGCTTCCTAGGTATATACTCGTATTCACAAATTTTTAGGACTAACTATCAATAATAACTTAATTTTTTAAAATATTTAATAATTTAAATATTAATTAATTTATTTATTAATTAATGAAATATTATGTAATTGAATCATTTAAAAATTATTAATAATGTAATATAATGTAATTATTAATATTAAAATAAATTATAATATATGATATATGCATTATATAAAATATATATAATTTCTATATACTTTATAATAAATTATTAATAATAATTAATAATTCATCAATAATACATTTTTTAAAAAATATTGTCGTTTAATAGGCAAAATTATGGTCGTCGATTTAAAATTTCGTTAAATTCGAAGCCTGAGTAGCAGTTGGAAGTGATCTGAAAGCCCTTAAAGTTGTTTAATTCTGTCTTGTCCTTTGCCAGTCGCCTTGTTAGCTGGAATCAGATTCCACCTCTCAACATTTAGTTGGTACCCTCCTCTCTTCAAACAGTTTCCTCTTCCCATTCCAATCTAAAATTATTCAAACACCTTCAAACATCAGCTGTCATCTATCCTTTTACAAGTTGTTTAATTATTTTGATTTTCTTCAACTTGAATGGTGAAAAAAAAAAAGTGAGACAAATATCTTTAACATTAATGATTTCTCTTCTAAAAACTTTTTACATTTCTTGAAGGTTTCTTTTTTTTGTTTGATGTTTTGTAACTTTTCCATTGTAATCAAAGAAAAAACCGCAATAAAGAAATTTCTATACCAACCCTATTCTTTTTTTTTAAATATAACACTTGAGATTACATCCAAATAAATTTTGTTACTAACTCATATATAACTGTATAACTCGATGGAAATTACTGGGGAATCGTTGGGAATAGGCACTGTACAAGAGGGTTTTAGCTGGGTTACAATTAATCGTCATTTTCAACAGTCTATTAGTAAACTGGACAATTGATTCCAGCCTTTAGTCTAAGACCTCTTTAAATATCTACATTCTGACATACCAAAATGTCTCATCTATAAGGCGTGTACATTTATTTTGAACTATCTGGATGAGAGTTTGTAACAGATTGAACATCTGTAAAACACGCAAAGTCAGATTCCTTCTAATTTCAACATTATAAATGAGGTCCTTTACAACCTGTCAAGTATTCTTTGACTTCAAGATAAGTGACAAATTTCGCATTGGTAAAATTTGATAAAATTTATATCTATCTTTTAGATAGTGTTTAAAAGTGAGCCTCTTGTTAGTTATGATCCCAAAGTATTTAGTCTAAAATATTTAGAGTATTAACTGGTGATCAATGAAAACACGAACAGGTTGCTTGGAGGTTCCATTACCGAGTGGTGTATATATATCTATATATATATATATATATGATCTTTGCTGGGTCGATAGCATGTTTCCAGTTACTGAAGCAGTGGCATCAAAGCAGTGTTATCACAGCTTTAATAAACTGTAAACAACTGTAAACTGTAATCCAAGCAGTTTGCTGTAACTTTCCAGTTACAACAAATTTCACTGGTGAATCTGATTCCCTCTGCAATGTTGTCCATAAAGGAAACCAGCAGTAATGTAGTATTCATGTGAGAATTTGGCAATGGAATTGCAGGTGGATTGGGTAGGTGGTACGTATATAGGGAACTAGCTGACCCGGCGAACTTCATACCATCTAACTATCGCCGGCACGAATGTTCTGCAATGTCGAGTAAACTTTAGCTAAGCATAATTTGGTATTTAATTATTAACATAATAGTCAACCGGACGGACCTTATTCTGCCTTACATGTAATTCTGCTTTTTAACAGCAATAAAAAGTAAGATAAAAAAATCTGCAGTCGCCTAAACTCAACTTTACTATAAGGAGGCAAAATATGAAACTTGTTAACAATCAACTAATATTTTGTTTGATTAGCCAAACGATTATTCAAAACCTATCCATCACACCATGCAATGCATCAGAAAATGTGTTTTATTGGGGTTAATTTTTTACTTTTAACAACTTTTTTCTTCTAACATATATTACCTCATTAGAAGTTTTAATTTGTTTTAATAAATTTCTAAATAACAATTTTATTTTACTTAAAGAATTTCTAAGTCAATGTAAATAAATGCAAACAAATCCGACCACTAGGGCAGGTGATTTATTATTTCAAGGCAAAATTTCATTCTTTATAGGTAGGTATATAATTTGAGACTATTAGGTAAAGGAAGTTTTTAACATACTTCCCTGGTGTATACGTCTCAGCTGCAGTCCATTGGAGACTGCCTGTTATTAAGGGTACGAACAACTTGTCTGTTACAAAGGAATAACTTCATAATCTCAGTCTATCAATAAGATAGGCTGAAACTTTTTCAGTATATAGAGAAGAGTCTAATGCCTGACTTAGTCGAAGACACGCTCCATGTCTTAGAACACATAAATGGTTCTTTCATAGGGTGGAACTAAACTACGTGACAGCCATCTCTTTACAAATCACACAAAACTTTGAATTTGCAGGGTAGTTCTGTGCAGAGCACAATTCTCAAATTGCTCAGACTGGAAGGTAAGAACATAATTATTATACACGTCGCTACATCCCGCATATATCCTTGACCACCAAGACCTTACAGCGCATATTTTGATAAGACCTCTGCAAGTCAAACGATGTTACATAACCAAATAGGATATAAAGTTGTTTACCAGATCAAGGGCACATTTTTAATCTTTAGCAAAATTAAGATCTAATAGACTTTGCCAAGGCAGATGATTAGACATATGAATTGGTACATTTGTGACCTGTTTTTGAGGTTTCGGCATTAAAAAACAATTCTGGTCATATTGTAATTTACAATTTATAAACAAAACAAACTTTTTTTAAACAGATCAGAACAAACTAATCAAATAGTAACTTACATTATGACAAATGGCGTGGTACTTAAGAGAAGGTGAAAATGAAAACACTGACAGTCGCTGAAAAATGGTTATCACATTGTAAACAATTGGCAAACTTTATATAGAAACATACATTTACTTTTTTAAAAATAGATTATATAACTTAACGTATAAATACTAAGTGAAATGTTAAATTATAAAGACTTCGTTAGAATATTTTGATGATGCCCATTCGAAAACCTTGAGCCACAATTTAAAAAAAGATATTCTTATTTATCGGTTACTCTTTTAAATCGATTATATATAAAAAAAAATTGATTTATTCTATAATCAAAATTCAAATTTTTTATTAAATTTGTAGTCCTTCACGAGGGTCAGCCTATATTTAAATAGTTTAAGAAATTCTAAAGAGGGTAGAATAGAATATAAAAGGCTGTATGCTATATCGCTCCTATTGTACTTTACATATAATGCTTTCTTTTATATCTTTATACCTTCTTTTCTATTTTACGTTCTTTAGGGGGAAAGACCTAAGGGCCTGGTATTGTTACTGTAGCATTACCTACCATTCCAATCGTGTTCATACCTCATTCACTAGTTAACCAACCACGCACCTCTGGGTCACTTATCCAACATAAAAACGTCTTCATTTTTGAGATCTTTTACACTGTATAGCGATATGAAATTCCATGACTTATCTATTTTATTTTATCCATGTTAATATCTATGACTTCATTTCCTTTCATATAAAAAAATCTAATATCACTACAATAAAAAAACATAACATATTGTAAAACTTTTTTGTTTGAACTTTTTCTTTAAGTTTTATAAATAATCTAATATTATATACTTAAATCAGAAGGTATGCAAATATTATATATCCGTTCCAACACTTTAAAGAAAAGTAATTAAAATATGTGAACAAAAAATTATTATATTACGTAAAATAATAAACACAATATTCTACTTTATGGTGATAGATTCAAAAATTGTGAAGTCAATTACTAAATATTTCATCATGATGTTAAAAAAACAACGGAAGTCGTAAAATACAAATAATTTGTAGAAATTGGGGGTTTCAAACACCTTATATTCTTCATCAAATAACTTTGACTTCATTTGAGTACTTCATGTGATATGAAGAAATATATTGTGAGTTTTAAATTTGTTGATTGTGTAATATGTTGTTCAATTATTTTTTGTGAAATTTGTCAAATTTAGAGTTGCTTAGAACACTTTGTTAAAGTGGATTATTATATTTGACTGTCTTACGAGCAATAAGCCACACTTATTCTAAATGGCTCCTTCATATGCGATACAACTGAATGTTTCCCACGTAAATTTTACATTACGCAGGCATTATGCAAATGGTGTGAAAATCATATACTCGTATGCATGATACTGTGCAACATCAATGACTCTAAATTCAATTTACGTAGCTTCCTCTATATGATTTTGCTTATGATAAACATGAACTCTAATCATAGAATACCAGTAAAATTTACAAAAAAAACACTAAATGAATCTTATTTCATGACCATTTATATATCATTAATACAAAATTCTGAAACATTCAACTGAAACGATAATCACATTAAATGGAATTAAAAAGTAGCTATTCCAGTGGAATCACCGTGAATTGATCACATCTAGTGAAATAGTAATTAAACAAACATGAAGTACAAAATTTTTATTTCCTTATCGTTTAAACCGATCCCCTAGCGGATGATCGAATCAGCCGTTTAGGGGTTTTTTTGTTTGATCGGTGATTCTACAGATTGTACCAGAGGGAGTCCCCAATTTTGCCTAACTTAAGTGAATTTCGAGTATGGATCTTTAACGAGTACCTACCATTGTACAGACTCGGGACCGGGAACTGCTTAATGTCCTGTCCGAGGGATGATGTACTCAGATTTATTCACCTCCCGCGTGAATAAATCGAGGCCAGGTGGGGATCGAACCCTGGACTACCAACCCAGAGGCGAATACGTTAACCACTGAGCTAAACTGACTCCACCTCAGAGGTTAGTAAACATCATATTAAAGTCTCATTTTAAGGTGCACTATATAGCAAACCAGTTGGGCATCTACAAGACCGATTCATGGATTTCAAAAGTAATTTCTATAATCAATCAATTTTTATTAATTATAAACATAATAATATACGGTAATAAATATATAGTAATAAATATGGTAGTAAAAACTAGTAAATTTATAGTATTTTTTCTATATAAAATATAAATATATTTATCTAAACCAGTGTTTCCCAAAGTTGGCGGTAATGCAAAAGAGAGCGGGGATTCTATTTCCATAAATTGAAATTGTTCATGCAATATAATTTCTAAATTTAAGTGAAAACACGACATATAAACTTCTAGGAAACAGTTTCTTAAAATTGTTTGTTTTGATAATTCATTTTTACGTTAAAAGTATATTCTCACCTAAGTTTCTTTTATTGTGTATTAATTTTTTTGCATAAATATGCTATAAAACAATACATCTATTGGATTCTAAATAAATATTCGATTAGTAATTATTTCCATTTAATTATTAAAATGTCACTCATTTGGTTATTTAGTCTAGAAATCTGATTATTACTCAAGTGTGTTGAGTTATAGGTTTATGGACCCAAGGGGGTGGTCACTCGAAAAAGTTTGGGAAACACTGATCTAAACTCTCCACTCTGCATACCGCAACTTATATTTTATTAATGTTAGTCCATTGTCAACAGAGCGTAGTAGTAGCACTGACTGATTAAGTGTATCATAGTTTATAAAAGTGTATCATAAAGTATCATAGTTTATCAATCTTTACAATGTACAAGTTTTAAGGTCCTTAAAACCCATTTTTCATCATTTCTGCCTCGATATTACTGAATGCAAGTACCTCAAAACTACTTCAGACACTCTAAAAGTCGCACTATTTGTACAAATCAGAATGATACTTTTGATAGTCAGACGTAAATAAGTGAAAAAAACTTAATTACATTCATATTATTTTGAAACATGGAAAGATAAGATAAAATAATATGAAAAAATGTATAAATGGTGTCAATGTGTTTCATATTTATTAAATTTTCATACTTTTTTTAGAAATTTTAGTAATTTTTCTGTCAACGACAAATTATACATAGACAGGTTGAAAAATTACAAATCATCAAATTGGTAAACTGTAATTCTGACATCCCAATTATATTTAAAAAAATTTTAGACAGTTTTTTTTCTAGTAACATTGTTAATTGCTATTAATTTTAATAAAGTTACATTTGATATAATATAATAAGGAGGGCAGTTTGCGAAAACAAGTAATTAACTGGTTTTGAATTAGTTTTGACAGAAAAGGGTAGAGAGGCTAAGAAGTAGGTCAAATGGTGACAGTAATTTTAGACTTAGACGAGAAAACCTTGTGAAACTGTCAACGATTTCAATTTGGGTTAGCGGAATTCTAAGTACTTTGGTATCTCGCATACTGATGAATAAGTAGAAAGCACTTTGTGTTGACTTTAGTATGGATTGAATTCATCAATGTCGATTTAGTCATTCAAGATGAAAAAAAAAACAGCATTGAAATAATAATTACTTATCTCAGTACACAATTAATATTTCAGATTTATAGTCAATTTCGTTTTTTTTCTGGCAAAATAAGAATAAAAATTCTAATTTACCCCATTATTTACACATTTTATCATTATTATCATAATTACCGAAAACTGTAAATTTTGTAAAAAAAGAAGAAAGAAAACTACGAAAAATCTTCCACAAAAATCAGAATTACCAGCATGGTTACATAATAATAATAAGTATAAATATTTGTTTGTATTTTTATGAAGTAAGAGACACGAAAAACTTGTTATAAAGGTAACATAAAGAATATATTGGACACTTAAAGAAAGTATGATAACTTAAGACATAATCTGTTATGAATATATACCTTTTCAAACATGTCATAATGTAGCAGCTAGTACTTGAAGGAAGGTAGATACATTTTCCTCCCTAATTTTTTTCGATTAATAATGGACTCAGAAAAAATCCTCTGTTAAGAAAAATACACGTTGCTTCATAAATTTTTGAATTTTGATTATTTTTCCTTCATTAACTAATATCATTTTACCTTGGACTTCACAAATAATTATTAATATTGAAAATCCTCGTTAACCAGTTGTTAAATAGTCCACTTTTTCATGTTTTGGCCGAAAGGCATGAGTGCATGGAAACGGATCAAAACAGATTATTATATAGTCATATAATTATAAATGTTAGCACTGAGCTCAAACACTTTTCTAGATTGATTCTCAACTCAAACTACAACTAAAACTGTAAGGTATCCTATTATTGAACACTAATAGACGAATATAAGTTCTTAAAAACATATCTGGTTTAATGAACAGACTAACATTCAAATGATTTCAAAACAACTCATATTAGTTGAAAATTGTACTGCTAGAATGTTAGTTTTTAAAGTACAAAAATGTCTCAGGATGAATCGTTCAGCTTCTGACTTAAAATCTATTTATTTTGTGATGAAAAAACCTAAGTTCATAAATCCTCTGTGCTTAATTCCAGAAACAAATCTATAAATTTTCTCGGTGCTGCCTACAGATCTAAATATTGAAATTTTTCGATTTGAATTCCAGTTTCATGAATATAAATTCTTTGGGTTTCTTCTCCAGTTCTAGCACCAACTACTATATATAGACTTTCTTATATCTAGCTTTGTTTATTATCACAGTTATAATTTTATATAAGGCTCCATTTATATGTTTCCAATCCAAACCTTCTTTTAAATTTTGATAACAAGAGCTGATCTGGTAATATAATATTAAGGATTTTAATTTTCAAACAACAGGTGTAATATGGTTTATAACAGTACTTAAACGGAATGGTTTTCGTTTTGATCACTACCCTAGTGTTTTCATGTGAGGTTCATGGAAACTCTTCGCCTGTACCTCAGAAATGAAGTAAAGCAGTCGGTACTGAGCCTAATACGATATCAGTTATTTTTATGATAAAAATTCAGGATTGCCCATGAAGATTCAAACCAGTAGTAAAGATATCCACAACTGAAATGGTCGTAAATATAAACGAGGGGTTCTCCGCTTTCCTTTGCCCAATCACCCCTTCGCCATTTCCCCACAACACCATTCCTCCTACCTCCTCTCCTGTCTAAGGGAGTATATACACTTTTATACATTTATATTGATTATTACTTTACTATAAGTAAAGTATAGTGATCGTGAAAAAATTCGATCTCGAGATTTTGACGGAATTACATGTTTTGAGGTCCCAGAAGTAGTTTTATGAAGTTTTTACGATGATGTCTGTGTGTGTGTGGGTGGGTGGGTGGGTGAGTGTGTTAGCATTGCTTGTTACCACGCTACGGTCCAGAATCTTTGATGGATCAAGTTGATATTTTACACAAAAATGGGCCCCACAAAGACGAAGATCCCTATTGTTTGGGAAGAATTATGCATGATGGGAAAGTCACTTTTTCTGCCAAAAACCGTTTTTTTTAAAACATTTATTTCTCCTAATCTGATAAGACTAGAGTTTTGAAATTTTGACATTATCTTTGAGGTTACAAATGGAACAAACGAAAAATATATTCAGAATTTTAAAACAACAGAAAATATTTTTTTTTTAATAAAATGTACAAATTTTGACTTATAATTCAATCTAAAACCTTGTGAGAGCGATACAAGCCACACTGTTAAACGGATCACAGAGAAACTATGCCTAAAAATAGAACATTATGTGGAAAATGAGTTGAGATATTTTTTTTCAAAATTACATTCGCTAATAGGGCGTTACAGTACGATTTCTGTTTTCAGAAAATGTTTTTTTGACGCTAAACGGCTCATTAAAAAATAATGAAAATTTGACCAAAAATGGAACAAAAAATTAGCAATTCATAAAAAAAGAATCATGAATTTTCAATTATGGGAAAGAGCAATAACGCTATAAAAACTGTTTGTTTATCTTAGACTAAGAGATCACCTGCTATACTTGTCGAATTTTTTATATTTTTTTTTCATTGTTTACATTGACTTAGAAATTTTTTGAGCGAATCCACTGAGATAAAATTGATTTTATAAAGGAACAGTTTAAATTGTTTATTGACGTATATGAGATGTAAGAGGAATAATATTGTGCAGGAAAATTATAACACACACTCAGAAAAAATTCGTATATATGTTATTTGACAAATGGGAAGGAAAATGATCTTATTAAATACTAAGAAGCCATAAAATTCAAAGTGTAATAATTCCGTAAAAAACCAAAAATGTAAAAGATAATTCAAAATTGAAATCTTTTGTTTAGAGATTAATAAATGTAATCATTGTACATCTTTAATTATAAATCACCTTAAAACAACATTTTCTTAGCTGTTTATGATGTTTTTCAGAGAAAAAAAGGGTATTTTCCTGTTTTAAATTTGAAAATTTTACTTTAATATTCAATGTAGAAGGATGTCAAGTAAACGATGTAAGAAATCCACTGGCTATTTGAACAAAAGCCATGTTCTCTTGTAGGAGAATATTTCGTTTCTAGAAATATTCACATGGGTTTTTCAAAAATGTTATTACTGCTGTAGTTATACTAATGAAATTATTTGCATCAGCTGTGTGATATACAAAAATAAGCTTATATATTGATATGTCCTTCAATCACTATCTCTACTACCTCAGGAATGAAAGACTAATAATCATATCCCATTTAGAAGTTTACATTGTGCTTAATTGAGACGTTATATATTATATACTCAAGAAATTTGATATTAAGTTACTTATAGTAAAGTTGAGTGAAGGCCTCTCCAGATTTTTTTTGTTATATAATTTTACAAATGAAATGATAATTACAATTATGGATGAATATATAAAATATTAATTCAGTAAAAATATTTCTTTTAATTTTTATTTAAAAGGTCAAAATCTATAATAGCTTTCCTCACTCTGTAAACTTATTGAAGTCACAATCCACCCCCTGGAAACCGAAAATACACCCCTGGGGTCAATTTTACCCCCATTGAGAACTCCTTTACTAAGCCATATGCTCTAACGATAGCATAATATTTAAGGTTAAAGCATTTATTAGGAGCCAATAAAAAGAATTCCAAATAATGAAAACTTACTATTATTTTTTCCATCAAGAGATTCACTTAACAAAATAATCCAGGCAATTTAAAATATTAAAAAAGTGACCAATATTAAAATATAATAAGTATGGCGCATTCATCAGCAAAACCAATGTCCTTTCTTTTTCAAAAATAAACACTGAAGTTGATTAAATTGATGTAGAATGAAAAAAAAAAACTTATTTCTTTTCGGGAAGTTGACTGGTTTGGATTAGATTTAGTAATGGAGCGGGTGGGAAGTTTATTGCTTAGGTATTAGGTTGCGGCGGGAGTCTTTGGAAGGACTCACCCCCTATCCCCACTACTCCTGGTGGCTCACCCTCCTCAAGTGTCCACCCCTCCATCCCAGGACCCACTCCATTACCGGCTAAAAGCCTTCACTTTAAAATAAAACAGATAATTTCAAACTCCGCACTCAAATTATACATTCATACACCCAGGCCAATTTTGATTTAAACATCTAAATATTATTTCACTCCTTGAAAAATATTTTTGATCACAGTATATGCACTAAAACAGAAATGACCAGGAAATGTCATGAAGATGAAGAACGATAGATGGGCAAAAACAATTACTGAATAGTGTCTTAGAGAAGCCAGAAGAAAAGTAGGAAGACTAAGAGGAAGAAGGGAAGATAATTTTATAGAAACAGCAGAACCAAAATGGTTCAGAGTCTCTTTAGAAAGAAAAAAAATGGATGAAGTTAAGGGAGACCTATACCCAGAAACGGGCCTAGTTTTACACCAGCTAGATTAAAAGAAAACCAAGAAAAGCCAAAATAATTGTTGACGATAACATTATAGAAGTAAAATGAGTGTAGGCCACTCCAGATTTTTGTTGTTGTTCTTTCTAATAGTTCTTTAGGGAAACAATAAGTATGAGGTGTGAAATCATAATAATAATGTCAATTTTATTTAAGAAAAAATTACTCTTGTTGATAAAAAGATCGGATTTCTTTTTTTGATAACATTATAAAATAAAAGTGATAATTACAAAATGTTGTACAAATTTGATAGTATAAAAGGTTGTTATAAATACAACATAAAAAATAACTTTTGTATTTATCAAATTTATTTTATAATATTATCAAAAAAAGAAATCTGTTCTTTTTATTAACGAGTGTATTTATTTTTTTGTTTAAAATAAAATGGTTATTATTATTACGATTTCACACCTCATACTTATTGTTTCCTTAAAGAACTATTGGAAACAACAACAAAAATCTGGAGTGGCTTACACTCCTTTTACTTGCATAATGTTATGGTCAACAATTATTGTGGCTTTTATTTAGTTTTCTTTGTAATGTAGCCATGGCGTACGCGCAATATCATACGGTCTGGTAAAGTATCATCAAAGTTGTAGATGGCTTGATTTACTTTAAAGTAGCTATAACCACTTTTAATCTCTAACAACATAAAATGATTGATATAGAACTGTGCTATTTTAGAAGGTCATGGGGCTATTTTTGGGTGTAATTTGACAGTTTGAACTGTTTTATTTACAAATGTATTTGTATTCGAATATAATTCCTTATTTTTTTTTCATTTTTATGCATAACTGACTTTTTTCTTTTTTTTTAATAAAACATGACATTTTTGACTCACATCTAATATATAATTTTGTTCGTCTGTATGTTTGTATGTCCGTTTGTCCTCTATGCATTCCTCACAGACTTGACGAATCTTTCTGAAATTTTACATGTGGCCACATGTGGTAATAAGGAAGGTTTTAGGCCACTTTGCAAAGCACCAATAATTCTGTTCGTCTGTATGTTTGTATGTCCGTTTGTCCTCTATGCATTCCTCACAGACTTGACGAATCTTTCTGAAATTTTACATGTGGCCACATGTGGTAATAAGGAAGGTTTTAGGCCACTTTGTAAAGCACCAATAATTTTGTTCGTCTGTATGTTTGTATGTCCGTTTGTCCTCTATGCATTCCTCACAGACTTGACGAATCTTTCTGAAATTTTACATGTGGCCACATGTGGTAATAAGGAAGGTTTTAGGCCACTTTGCAAAGCACCAATAATTTTGTTCGTCTGTATGTTTGTATGTCCGTTTGTCCTCTATGCATTCCTCACAGACTTGACGAATCTTTCTAAAATTTTACATGTGGCCACATGTGGTAATAAGGAAGGTTTTAGGCCACTTTGCAAAGCACCATCCCCCCACTGGGAGCCCACATCAACCATCTTCAGGAATAGCAGCTACACTTTTGCCTAATGGAAGAACAGCCCACTCTACATTCAAGCTTCCCATAGATTTGTCCAGTAATGAAAATCCTTTTTGCAATATTACTAAAAGTTCAAATATTACCCAAGTTCTCAAAAAATGTAGTCTTATCATCTGGGATGAATGTACTATGGCACACAAGAAAGCTCTGGAAGCTGTTGATAGAACTTTGAAAGATATCAGAGAAAATGACTTGCCAATGGGAAGAATAACTTTAGTTTTGTCTGGTGATTTTAGACAAACTCTCCCAGTGATCCCAAAAGGTACAAAAGCAGATGAAATAAAAGCTTGCTTAAAGTCTTCAAGATTGTGGAGGAATGTGAAGAATCTTAAACTCCAAACAAATATGAGAGAATATTTGCAAAGAGACCGATTGTCTAAGCAATTTGCAGAAGATTTATTGGCCCTTGGAGGAGGAACTGCACCATTGGATAATGATGGTTTATTAGATCCATCAAGAATAAGTACAATAGTGAAAACAGAAACTGATCTGATTTGTAATGTGTTTCCAAATCTACAAGAAAATTTCAAGTCTGAGAAGTGGTTGTGTGAAAGGGCTATTCTAGCACCTCAAAATTCTACAGTGAATTCAATCAATTCTCAGCTAATTAATTCCCTGGAGGGAGGCACCATGAATTACAAATCTATTGACACTGTTATTGATCCAAATGAAGCAGTGAATTATCCAGTTGAATTTTTGAATTCTTTGGAGATGTCTGGTCTGCCTTCTCATAAATTAGAACTTAAAATTGGTGCCCCAATAATGTTACTTAGAAATTTAGATCCACCTAAGCTTTGTAATGGGACTAGATTTGTTATCAAAAAAATGATGCCTCATGTTATTGCAGCAATAATTCTATCTGGATGTGCAGCAGGAGAATCAGTTTTCATACCCAGGATACCAATATCACAAACTGATTCTGTAATTCAATTCAAGAGGCTGCAATTTCCAATAAAGTTATTTTTTGCCATGACTATTAATAAGTCTCAAGGTCAGACTCTGAAAGTAGCAGGCTTACACTTGAAAGAACATTGTTTCTCACATGGTCAACTTTATGTTGGCTGCTCAAGAGTTGGAATTAAATCAAATCTGTTCATATATGTACCACAAGGCAAAACTAAGAATATAGTTTACAGAGAAGTATTGTAAAGTATTGTAAAGGATTGTAAAATGTACGATTTGCTTTCAAGATAATTGAAAATATGAATGTCTCATACAGTTGTCTTAAATATGATATTGTATATCTTTGTCTAATTATGAAGAAATATATGTTAGAAATAAAAATTACTATTCTGTCTATCATTTCTTCTCTTTATTCCCAAGCAACGTCGGGTACTTCTGCTAGTTTATACTAATTCAAAAGCTCCAACCTCCTAAACTTAACAGTTTAGGAAAAATATCTTGTAAATATCATCTTTTGGTAAAAAGTTAGGTTTGTATGTTGCAATATTGCCCCAAAAAACAATAAGGCATTTGAACATTAAAGGCCTATTCCGGATAAAATATGAATTTCAAGCAACAACTATTGTGGCTTGAAACAAGCCAAAGATGTTTAGATACACCAATACAGACAAACAGACATAACTGAAAAAACCTCAAAATGAACTTTTAGAACCTCAAAACATGTCAAAAACCGTCAAAATATCACAGTTATTTTGTTATGGTGAAGAAAAGTGTTAATTTGTTAAAAACTTTATCTAATTACCAACAATTGATGATTATTAATTTTTAAGAATCTAAAATTTGTTTTATACAATTTTTGGATACCAATTGACTATATTATTTAAAATAGCTTACTTTGTAAACATTTATATATAACATAGTACAGATTATAATGCTTTAACTCCAACCAAACATATTAAATGTGTCAATCAATTAAAAATACATTAAATTCCAATATATGTACAATTATACCTGAGCGAATAATATTTCTAAAGTAAACATTTACTTTGTATACTCTGCATTGGTTTGCGGATTCGTAAAGTTTTAAATCGCTTAATCCAAAGATTTCCAACTTTTTTTCGACACGGATCAGTTTAATCTAAAATATATATTCACGGAGTATTCAATGTAGAGATATTGATTTGACCTGTATGAATAGAAATATGAAGATATTAAACAAAAAATATGTTTTAACTGAATGGAGAAATGTTACTCTTTTGTTGTTCTTTTGCAGTCTAAAATGAAAATAAATATTAAATGAAGAGGAATATTTTAGCTAATCAGAGTTGGTACGAGGTGTGTAAATAAAGTAGTGAGACTGGCAACGTCGCTTTCGATCTGGCAACGCTGGAGAAGCGTGGCCTTGAGTAGCGTCAGGTGCACGTGTGATGCGCCTCCAGTATGAATCTGAACTCGCCACAGTCATTTGTTTGTCCGTAGCGTTGGTTTTCGTGAAATGGTTTTTTCTTGAGCGTTTTAAAAATGAGTGACCTCAAAGTTGAGCAGCGGTGTGCAATCAAATTTTGCTTCAGACTTGGACATAATGCAACCGAAACTTTTGAAAAACTTCAGGAGGCTTATGGAGAACGTGTTTTATCAAGGGCACAGGTTTTTCGGTGGTTTAAGGAATTTTCAGAAGGAAGAGAGTCGATTGAAGATGAACCACGAAGCGGAAGGCCTTCAAGTGCTTCTAAAATATGACAACAACAACAACAAGAAGGGATATGTTGATATTATATCACTTCTACCGTGAGGTCATTGAAAGACTTCGAAAAAGAGTCCTTCGTGTGCGGCCAAACATCAAAGACAAGTGGGTGTTGCATCACGACAACGCGCCCTGTCACACTGCCATCTCAATAAACGAGTTTTTGGCCAGTAAAAACATTCCTGTTGCTCCTCAGCCTCCTTATTCACCAGACTTGAGTCCTTGTGACTTTTTCCTCTTCCCGAGATTGAAAAATCACCTCAAGGGAACTCATTTCGGGACACTACAAAACATACAAACTGCTGTAACCGACCAGCTGAAGGCCATTCCAGAATCCGAGTTCCAGCAATGCTACAATGATTGGAAGGACCGTCTCCAGCGCTGTGTGGCTTCCGAAGGGAACTATTTTGAAGGTGACAATATCACATTGTAATTATATTTGAATAGAAAATTTAAAAAAAAATCAGTCTCACTACTTTATTTACACACCTCGTATATAGCTACTACAGTCTAAAATACTAACATATTGCCTGCAGCAAGAATAGTCCAAGATTTAAACTATAGTAGCTATAAATTAAACCAATATATTACAGTCAAAACTAGTGTAGTATATAGCTAAAAGAGTGGAAGCCAGTACAGTATAGTCTATAGCAAGGAAAGTTTAATATAGTATAGTCTATAGCGAATATAGTCTAACTTAGTTGATTATTGTCTGCAGCTAGTATAGTCTATGCTAGTGTAGACTAGTCTATAGAAGCCAGTACAGTATAGTCTATTGCAAGGAAAGTTTAATATAGTATAGTCTATAGCAAATATAGTCTAACTTAGTAGATTATTGGCTGCTGCTAGTATAGTCAATGCTAGTGTAGATAGTAGAATAGTCTATAGATAAAATAGTAAAGAGAAAATAATAGCTGCAGACTATAAACTAATAGATTAGAGTAGTAAAATTAATATCGTAAATAGCTAAAATAGTCGAAGCTAGAATAGTTTATAGGTATAATTGTCTAAGATAGTATTGTACAATGTTTAGCTAATATAGTCTAACCTAGTAGTGTATAGTCTGTAGTTAGTATACTCTAAGCTAGAATAGCATAGTTCATAGCTATAATAGTCTAACTAGTATTTATATTAGTATACAACATTTTTCTTCTATTATTTAGATTTATTTAGTTCAACTTGAATAATTAATCGACAGGTATGTCACTGAATGAAGTAATAACAAAGAAAAACCGGTTTCATATTTTTAAACAAAACACCTTTCAGTCTGTGGTAATCAATAAATTAAAAACAGTATAATATTGTTTGTTTGTATGTAGCATGCTATAGAATGACTTAAGGATATGGGCCGGTTGCAGGTCCATCCTAGAGCACCAATCACTTATCCCAAATATCTTATAAATTTAAAACCCACTGCCAATCTTATATGTCTCAAATAGATTCAATATTGTTTGTTAATAAGTAGCATGCTATAGAATGACTTAAGGATATGGGCCGGTTGCGGGTCCATCCTAGTGCACCAATCACTTATCCCAAATATCTTATAAATTTAAAACCCACTGCCAATCTTATATGTCTCAAATATATTCAATTTAAAAAATAACGCTGTTAAAATTTTGGTATAATTACTATTATACCAATTACTATTTTGTTATAATTACTATTAAATATTATTTTGTTATAATATAACTGTATGGTTAAAATTAAAAAGGTTTTTTTGACTTAAAATTGAGTTAAGACATCAATAATATCTTTCAATTATTGGGTATACCATGCTGAGGTGTTGCTTTCAATTCAGGTGGGAAGGAGGAGAAGTTTTTTTCTTATCCAATGCCTGTTCTTGGCTGTTGAGCCATTCTGCGTCGAGCCTCCCAGTATCGACCGGATCATGACATGTGACTATCCAGCTCGGGGCAGAGGGATATGTGGTCCGCGTTCATAATACCATCTCGACTGGCATATGTCATCGTCTGCCAGACCGAAGCGATGTAGGTGCGCTTGAAGATAGTCGCCGCCAGTCGGAATTCGAAAGAGAAGGAGGAGGACTAAATGAGTTACTCATTTAGAAACGAGTAAGGGGTGCTTTGCTGATCGATTACTCATTTAACAGAGATGTCGCATATTGCATGTATCAAGTTTAATAAAAAGATATATATATAATTTTATTTTTTTATTCGATTTCTTAAAGTTTGTTCCATTATTCTCAGGACTCCTCTTAATAGCTTTGAAGAAGGAAGTGAAGTTTGCGAACAATAATAGGCTAAATTAGGCAAGTTGCCTCTCCCTCCAAATCTAGGACTCCCGAGAGTCTTATGAGAAATCAAGTTATGAAGATTCCTGAAGTAGAAGCGTCAAGTAGTTAAAATATTGTAGACGATCTTTGATAACGGGTTTTAACTTATGAACACCAGGAAAACACTATACATTACTTATAGTAAAGTAAAAAGATGGTAGCAACGAAAGAAGAAGTTAATTTCCAAGTTGGGGGCTACAATATTTAGTCACAGGTATCAGACAATAGTTCACAAATTAAGAGTGATAATTTCGTTAAATTAATTTGTCACTAAGTTCGTTGACATTAGACTGGTGTTGATTGAAATTATTACAATTATAGTGGAATAAAAGATACTGAAGTGATGATCCTACAGGATAGATACTTGTGCCAAAAGCAAGGAGACTATTTTTATAGCTTTTTTAAACACTAACTGTTAGTAATATATTAAAATGTATGTTATTGTTACCGCCTTTTTTCAAAAAATAAAACACTGTCTTGTTTCTTTTTAGGTCCAAAATACATGCTAGGACTTATTTTCCGGGGAAGGCTTCAAGTACAATAAGTACTAGGTAATAATCAAATTTACAAAACTGAAATGCACAAACGTTGTACCAGCCCCGTCACTCTATGTAGACTATTGAAATATATTGTATTTTGAAGATAAATTCCACTTTATAATAGGTAGTGCATTCCTTGAAACGAACTGTAGAGATAAACAAGAAATTTCTTGAAATCTTTTGTTCCAAACAATTCTATGAAATATTAGGGCAGCAAGAGATACCTACTAAATTCAACAGCATTTTTTTAAATAATTATATTATTCATATTATTTTAACTAGAGCTTATTTTCAGAGAAGGGCTTATATTCCAAAGTGTTCCGTAAATCACACTAGGGTTTATTTTCGAGGGATGACTTATTTTCCGAAAAAGGCGGTATTTAATTATATAAATACACTAGTTTTTTAATTTAATACTAAGAATACTGTTATGTTAACTAGTTTATGCTGTATAAATGTAGCGTTAAAATATTTTATTTTAAGAGTATATAAAGAAGTATATATGTGTGATTGTATATATTTTTACACATAAGGGATTGTTGTTGAAGTTAATATAATTGAAGGCAGTTATACTCCACTGAGTAACATTGACGCTAACAGATTCTTAATGGCGAGAACACTTAAAGACAGCTAGGGATAGAATGATATTCGTTACGGTTGAGTGCTGGGTAGATTCAACGAAGAGAACATCGTTAAAGTGGAAATGCATTACATGCTGGGATCTGCTTTCACGTTCCCCACAAAAACTCATTACTTTATACAGTTTTTTTTTTTCAATAACATTGAGTAAGGCTCATATCACAATAACAAGTAAAAAAGAATTCTGGAGTGGCTTAAAATTTCTATAAGTAAACATACCATAAAACTCGTTGAAAATCAATGTGAATTTGATTTCATTTTAATGTGGCCATTCTGAAAAAGAAATATCAAACATGGGCAATCATTCATTTATCATTTCTTCATATATTTCACTATTTATGTTATCAGTAAACTCACTTTTTAATCTTAAATGTTATTACTATTTTTAAACTGAGGGTCACAGAATGGAATATTATTCATTCCATTGTTGCATTATAATTATTTTAATGAATTTCATAATTTTCAATTGAGAAATATTCCTAACTTCAATTGGTTTTATATAAAATTAGTTAAAACAATTTTTATCTTCTTCAATGTGATCAATTTTTTCTGCTTCTTCTAGATATAGAGTATGAATTTCAGTAAAAATAATCCATAATTTTGACAAGACATACCAAGATCAATTGTTTCTTAAGCACAATGATTAATCAGAATTCTTTCACATTTTTATAATTTTCACCCTGGAATTATACCAGTTTTCTCTTTTTTCAGTTTGTTCTTACTATAAAAAATATCAATCCTTTTATTACTATCATCCCATTGTCTTAATAATAAATACATTAAGAAAAATTAGTATATCATTCAGTTAATTTTTTTATCAAATTTCCATTTCATATAGCCTGGATAATAGAGTTGATAATTCAAAAGAATATTGCATAGAGAAAGGTTGTAATTCATTCAATTTGCATGTGTTTTTAGTATTTATGGTCGAAACTAGTAAATATATTACACAATTTTCACTGTAAAAATATATTTCCTTGTATTTGTATCTGAGGTTCCAAGAAGTATTGTCATTTATATCCTTGGATTCAAGCAACTTTTTTTTACAAAATAAAAGCTAAAAATATGTAGCAAATAAACAAGAGCAATGTAATTTTGTGGTTATGAGAGATAATTAGGTCTTGTTGAAGAATTATTATGCAGCCCTTGTGTATAGTGAAAGAAGGGTTGAGTTAAATTAACTTGTAATGGGGAGCAAGATAAAGTGATGTTGCATAATAAAACCATTCCATTGTTAGCATTCATTGCTAAAAGAAAAGGCAAGGAGTCATTTTGAAGAGGTCCACTACTTGGCAATCTATCCGATCTCTTGTGATGTAAGAGTCTAACAGGATGAGAGCCAAAGCCTCTCAAAGGACTAAGCAAAAACCAACTTACCTCTGAGGCCTTGACCCAGTCACAGCCAATTCGCCAAATATCTAATTTACCCCTAAAAAAGTCAATTTGAACGGCCAGACACAAAAATATCTATATGTTAGTTATTTATAAGAAAATATAAATAACTAAAGACGTCACTATAAATTTTGTTCTTTGTATAACATTCTTTCCTGATAAAAATATAATTAAAATAATTGATAAGAATAGCATGTATAAATATAACTAAACAAAAACAACAAAGAACGAAAACAATTACTGGATTAATATTTCAAACCAAAGTTCTTCATCGGGAAGAGAGTAGAAGGGAAGAAGAGAGGTACGTGCGTTCAAGATATATATAAATGTTCATTGTTCAATAAATAATTATTGTTATTTCACGTATTTCTTGTGAAATCATTATATATATATATATATATATATATATATATATATAAAGATTTCACATAAACACGTGAAACAACAATCAATGATCAAACCACAATAAGAAATGGGAAAACAAGACTAAGATCTTTCAACCGTAACAAGCGGTCTTCGTCAATGGGATCCAATTGTCCATTACTATATCCGTTGTTAATAAGGACCTCTTTGAGCCTATCTGCTTCTTGTTTGATTATATATATATATATATAATCAAACAAGAAGCAGATAGGCTCAAAGAGGTCCTTATTAACAACGGATATAGTAATGGACAATTGGATCCCATCTTTAAAGGTTGTCTTAACAAACTTCATGGTAGTGATATTCAACAGAATCCCGAAAACAAAGGCACAACACATTTAGTATATTATAAAAACCAGTTTTCGGAAGCTTATAAAACTGATGAACGTTTTTTAAAAGGAATTATCAAGAATAATACATCATGCCTCAAGCCGGATGACAGATTAGAGTTAAGACTTTACTATGCCAACTCTGCCACATCAAGAATGGTAATAACGAACAACCCGCAAAAGAAAGCAACCCTCCAGAGAACCAATCTTGTGTATGAGTTTAACTGCACATTAGGGAACTGCAGTCCCTACTCTCGAAATACGTTGGTTCCACCACAACCACGCTTTCACGAAGGCTCACCATGCATCTGGCATCCGGAGGACCCAAAGAGCACGTTAGGTTAACACATGGAGTAAAATTAACTAGTGGAATGTTAACGGACAACACTGTGTTATTAGAACAAGAATACGACCACACCAGATTGCAAATTTTGGAAGCTATCTTGATCCTCGAAAAGTAACCTAGTATTAATAGCCAAGGCGGAGGATTTTCAAGAATTCTAAAATTATACGAAGGCAGTCAGAAGGCGAGCTAGTCTGGGAGGGATATAGAAGTCTAGCTTTTTTCGTCATTTTTTTAATTCAGGATGAAACTTTTTTCATTCTTACTAGTGTTTTGTGTATAAGGTCTCAGTTACCCTTAGGTAGGCAAAAAAACCCTTATTTGAAGATTTTAAATTGACATGAGTACAACTGTTCTTGTTACATATCTAAGTAAACTTACTTGAATAAATTAGTACAGGCAGCCCTTCATTTTCGCACATATCCTAGTTTTGCATAATTTGCTATTTCGCACATTTTAAAAAATTCAACTTTTTAATCTTCTGTGCACAGGATGTTGTAGAAATCTTTCTCAAGAAAAGAAAAGAAAGTGTTAACTAACTCTTGACACATTTATAAAGAAAACACTAGAAAGCACTTAACAGGCCTCTTCAACTTCATTATGTATATATATTGATAAGTATTACTGAAGTTGGTAGAAGCTTCTGCGTTGACCAATTTGTTGTTGATGTCCTCTAGTTTCCTAACTAGTTTGCGGTAATTTTCAGGTATTTTCCATAGAAAATTATCACAAACTTTCAGATATTTTCAATAGAAAAATTACCGCAAACTAGTTAGGAAACTAGAGAACATCAGCAAGAAATTGGTCAATGCAGAAGCTGCTGCCAACTTCAATAATACTTGTTTGAGAGAAGACCTGCTGCCATCATACACCAATATTGATGAATAATACTTAAAAACACGGATTTTGGAGAATATTTTTTTACATCCCTCTATATTCAGCATTCGCACACTTTTTCAGGAACCAATTATGTACGAAAGTCGAGAGCCTACTGTATATTCAATTAGCTTTTCATTAATTTTGTTATAACAACTGAACCATTTTAAACAACTGAACAACCCAATTGGTAACAGTTACAACCAGAAATTTTATCAGAATAACATTTTCTAATTTTTTTTCAGCGTTTTTCCTTAATATTTTTACTGAAATATTTGTCACGATAATCAGTTATCAAATGCTAACCCTAAAATACCATTCACATATAGAGTCCATTGAAAAAATGTCCTCAAAGATATTGGACAGAAGGAGGAATGAAAACATTACTGAACAAAATAAAAGAAACTGGACATTTTAAAAGAAAAAAGAGAAAATGGAATAATGAAAAAATGAAAGGAGAGAAAAAACTATTCAAACATTAGAAAATTGTATTTACAGTCAAAAAGATCATACCGACATTCATATAACCTCAAACCAAATACCAAAAGACCTAAGGATAGAAATTAACAAAAATAAACGAACAAAAAAGGAGTGGCATAAAATATTTTAATCACCATCTGCCTCTATGCCCTTTTAACAAAGAATAATGCTTAATAAGTCCTTTGTCTTGATATACGAATGGTATTTACATTTGACAACTATTCAGCATACCAAATTCTTCAATGAACCATAACAAGCACAAACTCTCAAGAAAAAAGAATTAGAAGTTTTATATTTTTCGTGATTGTTACACATTGTATTGTAAAATTTTCTAACTGTCCAATAATAATAAAAAATTAATACAAAGTTCATTAAATGTACTAAATTAGTTACCTAATGTTACATAGGTGTACGACAAAAAAACTTGGTAGTTACCGCAAATTTAGGTTATTTGTTCCGCGCTTACAATCCAGTTCTTAATAAGCTCGTAAACAACTAGGTTCTTTTTTTTTAAAAAAAAATAGTTATCGAAAGGATTTTTGATAAAAAAAAGTTAGAACTAAACACATCGAATTTTAATCTCCTTTGAGTTTGATGAAAACCAACCAACTAAAGAAAAAATTTCAAAAATCATTGACCCAGTTAAATTTTAACCTTCCTTGTAGAAAAGAATTATGCAAAATATCGGTAAAAAAAAATTGAATCAAGCTTGAGGTTGGAAGTAACTTTTAATGGATGGGTTTTTGTGGTGCTACAGTATCTGCAACATGGTTTTTTTAACACTTTATTTAAAATTCAGCCGCAAAATTGGAAAACAGTCTTTGTTCTGTGAAATATATTAATTCTAAAAAAATTGTTTATATTGAATCTTAAAGGTTTTATACAAATTAGTTTATAGTTTAAGATAAGTACTCACTGGAAAGTGCGCAAATTCTATATTATATATATAATAATATTTCACAATAAACAAGTGAAAAAACAATCAACGTTCAAACTACAATAAGAACTGAGAAAAAAATACTAGGATCTTTCAACCGTAACAAGGGGTCTTCATCAGAGTCAAATCACCGTTTTGATTTCCTTGAGTTGAGTTGGTATAGACCGATTGTTACAGTTGAAAGATCTTAGTCTTTTTCTCATTTTGTATATATCTATATATATAAAGATTTCACATAAACACGTGAAACAACAATCAATGATTAAACCACAATAAGAAATGGGAAAACAAGACTAAGATCTTTCAACCGTAACAAGCGGTCTTCGTCAGAGTGAAAAACCCAACTGAGCTCATATATATATATATATATATATATTAATATATATATACCAATGAAATAGATAGATTACAGTTAAGAATATATTATAAGAATAAGAAGACCAGTGACCTTGTGCTTTCAAAGAAACCGAAAGTCGACACCCCGGAGCATCAACGCAGTCACCTTGTATACCAGTACGCTTGTTCAACAGGGGAGTGTGCAACCCTGAATTCGAGGTATATTGGGATGACGGCTACGAAGCTCTCAAGGCGTCTGACCATGCATCTCTCAACAGGAGCCCCCAAAAAACATGCAGAGGATGCCCATGGGATTAAACTCACCAGGGGTGTGTTAGTGGATGGAACTTCGGTACTTCATTATAATAACGACAAAGATAGATTAACTATCCTGGAAGCCCTTTATATCAAAGATGTCAACCCCAACCTCAACATTCAAAATTATGACCTCAATGTGATCCCAAGTAGCACTACTTTCGATAATAGCTTTAAATTTGTTAGAGAGTTAGAGCCCAGTAGGGTTGATAGCAATTGAGGGGCAAAGCTGTATGTTGTTGCAACCCTGCTGGAACCTGCTCTTTGTTTTCCTCTCACCCGCTGTATCGTTTGTTTTATATTTGTTAAAATTGTTATGTTTAATTTTAAAAATTACTTTTCAGTTAATTATATTAACATTCATTAATTAAATAGTAGTGTAACCCGAAGATGACCAATGTGTGGTCGAAAGCTTGTTTCAACCCAGTGTTTTTGTGATCCATTAAAGTTGTTTGATATTGGTTTTCTCAATGTCTCTGGCCCAGCATATATGGAAGTTGCCTCAGCATCACCGGAAGATAGTTAGAAAAATCGAGGCCATCAGAAAAAGGTCGTTAATGCAGAAGCTGCTGCATACTTTAATTCCATTTGTCTTCAAGAAGATTTGCTGCCCATTTATACTAATAATATATATATATATATATATTATATATATATATATATATATATATACTTATATATATATATATATTAAACTCAACTTATATATATATATATAAAGATTTCACATAAACACGTGAAATAACAATCAATGATCAAACCACAATAAGAAATGGGAAAATAAGACTATGATCTTTCAACCGTAACAAGCGGTCTTCGTCAGAGTCAAAAACCCAACTGATGGTTGGGTTGGTCAGTAGGGTTTTTGATTCTGACGAAGACCGCTTGTTACGGTTGAAAGATCTTAGTCTTGTTTTCCCATTTCTTATTGTGGTTTGATCATATATATATATATATATATATATATATATATATATATATAATATATATATATATATATATAACAAGACTTAACAGTAAACAGGCGAAATAACACGTGAGTTTTGACCCTGACAAAGACTGTTTATTACGGTTGAAATATTTTGGTCCTTTTTTTTTCATTACTTATGCATCACAGCCAATAAAGAGAAGAAGATTCTTTCACTCACTGGGCTGAGCAAAGCTCTGCATATAACTTCCAGGATAGTCCAGTGGCTAGAGTGATTGCCTCTGGACTGACTGGCAGTCCGAGTTTGACACTCTCTCTGGTACTAGATTTTCTTAAGCGGAAAACAAAAAAAAATCTGAGTATTCCATCCCTTGTGGAAGAAGTGAAGCTGTGGGTTTCTAGCCTTTACAATTCAGATAAAAAATAAAGTTATTTGTGAAAGAAGTTCAGGAAAAGATAGAAAATATAGGTGATAAGGTGCCAAATTAAACTGAACTAATCGTGTAATTTAATCACTTTAATGAAGGCTACAGTTGTATAGTTTATGTTTGTAGGCATAGTTTGAATAGTGATAGGAATAGTTTTCATTAGATTGATTTAAATAAACGAGTAGTCTAGGTCAGTTTGGTATGAGTAAATCTTTTTAAACTCCTTTTGAAAATACCTAAAACTCACCGTAAACTAGTTACAAAATGAGAAAACTTTAGCAGAAAAGTAGTCAGTCCAGAAGCCGCTCCTAACTTCAACACAATATGTATATTTTGCTAATGCATTGTTACATTTTATCGAATTTAATCAATCCGTCTATATTTTGTTTATTTGAAAATACAGCATTAAAGTAGAAGGGATATTGTAAACTTGTTAATGTTTATTCAAAATAGCTATAGTAAACTGCCTTGAGACAGTCCAATCGTCAGGGAGAAGGAATAAAACAAAACAGGATTAACTCGAGCTGGAATTGTTTCCAAGCTCTCACAATGCTCTTAATAAACCAAATACACCCTTCATGGCATTAATTAATTAAACCAGCTCAAAAACCCACGTCAATGAAAACTGTCTAATAAATTATCAACTTTGAAAACACTTGAAAATATTTATAGTAGACCTTCACAATAAGAATATAAGACAATAATTCAGTAAACCAGAGGTACTTATTGTTAGCACATGATTGAATAAAGAATTCATAAATAAAATGTTTTTAACAATTAAAATATCAATTCATACCATATTCTACATAATGACGACACAATTGAAATATAGGAGTAGTTGATATCTTTTTTATGTGTTTTTCTTCAAAGAATAATTCTATTTAGTTCATAAAACCATTTTATATAACCGTTTATGCATATAGAGACAATAGAAAAAATCAATCATTTAGGAGAATTCATCAAATAATTAAGAAAAAAAAACAGGGTAAAACAACAACAAATTTCAATTCGATATTTCAACCTCATCGTTATCAGAAGAACAGTAACCCATTTAGCTGTTAATATTAATTTTTCAATTAAAATTTGATTAAATAATTGGTGACAATTATACCATTAGGTAATGCAATAATTAAGATTGCTATAAAGAAATAAAATACCGGACAATTCAAATCTATTATGGATATGTATTAGAATAATTACCTGATGGTATGATATCGTCTATTCATGTTATGCTGTTTATAAGAAATAAGATTTTAATTAACATAGCCTAGTCTCAAGAGCTGTATTAACTATAACCATTAAGAAAGAATCTCACACTACAAGCTTTCATGTGTCAATTTAACATTTAACATAGGTTGACATGTTCTAAATTAGAGTACACCATCACGCAAGGCCTCTTTCAAAAGAAATCGGTTTCAGCAGAATTACAGGTTCATAGAACAGAGTGATTTTGATTTCTCAACCACTCTAGTATATATATATATATATATATATATTATATATATATATATATATATAATATATATAACGATAAAAAACCGAAACTTAATCATGCAATAAACAAAAAGAAATAAAAACGTAAATATAAATCACTCAGATAAGAAAATACTCCATTAAATTGCTTTTAAGTATAATTGTATAAAACACTCAATAAAAGACATAGAAGTCTAAAATATAAAAAGTAAAGAAGAATAATTTTCGCTATTACATTCCGATAATAAATTTGAATAAAGAATGAGATAGATGTTTGCAGGAATATTTCTTTGAAAAAAACGCACCTTTTTTTATATAACGGTAGGATTATGTTATGTTTATAGATTTTTTTCTTAAGACTCCAAAGAACATTTCATAAAAAAAGTAAAACCCTTTAAAATATTAACTACATTTTTTCATTAAGAATAATAAGATTTAATGTAGATGAATATTGAATTTAAATAAGAGAATAATGTTCCGTTTTACACTCAGATAAATATGTATAACTGAAATAAAGAAAAATTTGATTTACCACAATATAATATAAATTTTAAAACGAACATATCGAACACAGTACATAAAAGTATTGCATTGCGTAAGTTGTCATTGATAAAGACAATGACAGTTTTAAAAAAAAGATGTTACGAAACAGTTGGGTTCAAGACCCAAACGTCGTATGGAAAGTGCGTTTGGCATCCTTATTTCTCTTTCCTGATGGCCAAAATTCTCTTTTGGTCAAACCAAAATTAGAGACTATAAGTTTATTTTTCTATTCACTGTTTACCTATAATTTACTTTGAAACGTTGTCCTGTTTCGGTCATTTCCTTGATGGTGCATCATATGGAATATATCAACCATCACACGAAAAGAACATAGAAACAAGGCACAACTCCGTCGTCATCAGGAGAAGAATGAGAAGAAGAAGATGGGTTCTGCTCATTCTATTCTTCTTCTTCTCTCCTGGGATGAGGTCGAAATATTGAAGAGAGTTGTGTCTTGTTTCTACGTGTTCTTTTCTTGTAATTGTTTAATATGTTTGTAAAAGTTGGTTGCAGTCCTTTTTTCAATCATATTGTTAGATTTGAAACATGATATACTGTACATGCACTACAACAGTGACACAGACCGTGAGCAAACACTCATCAGCTCTCATAGTCTGACTATTTCGGCAAGAGGGGTTAGAATTTGACTACAGGGGATTCCCAGTCATATCTGTCTTTCTAGTGACGAAAAAACAGACAAGCCAACAAAACATGGATATAATCCCTTTCATTCCGCAGTTTCAAAAATAAAAAAATATACGTACTCTTGACAAAAGATTCCAACGACAAGGATATGGTCTCACAGTGACGAGCTGTATGTTACTCACTGGAGCAGGTCCAATTAATTATTTCTCCCTTTTAGTGAAGCAGTTACAGCCAGTGTTCCCTCTAGGCTGTGCGCGTGTGCGCGCGCACACAGCTTTCAGAGGCAGCGCACACGCATAGATTTACTGCGCACTGACGTATTTCGATGTGATGTAACAATGTTCTCGGTTGGCAGGTTGTGAAAGTTTGTTGTTGGACTTGCTAAAAAGATGCATTTCTTTGAAAGTTAAGACGGCATCGTGTGGACTGGGAGAAAGGCATTTGGACATGATAATGAGGGTCAAGTCTTATCAGCGAGATGGATGTGTTATAGACAAGGTGAAGGCTTATGAAGAATGGGTCAGCAAGAAGGATAGACGTGAGAAAGTTGGTCAATGGAAGTAAAGAAATACTGTAAAACATAGGTCCTCGACCCTTTATAGCATATTGTCCCCTGATATGTGATATATTAAAGACATGTGAACGTTTCTTTTTGAAAAACATTGCTGATTGCTCCATTTGTTTCGTTTTCTTTTTGTTCTTTTTTCACCTCTTTATTTGAATTCAAATAAAACCATCTGTTACAATCAATTTCATTTATTATTTATTATTTTCCATGAATGTTCATTGTTATCTACTGATAACATATAGCCGTCACTAAAGCATTTACAATTTATAGAACAACTTATTGAATAACCAAAATTTTCTTAATAAGCCCACTATTACCCGGTTAGAACTCCAAATTTTATTCATGGGTTTTTGCACAAATATTAGTCATTTCCAAAAAAGTGCGCACAAACCAAAATTTCCGCGCACACAACTACAAAAAATTAGAGGGAACATTGGTTACAGACTTTAGGAATTCGCCTGGACCCAACTAAATTTCACAAAAACCTGAATCAAGTAAGTATACGTCAATCATACATCGTACAACTGCCAATTTTACAAACAGAGCCTAATGAACAAGAACTATCTTTATTAATGCCTCAAACTGTTTCATGTGAAAAATAACACACCAAACTATACAGTCTCTCCAAACTGTACTTAGCAATACTGCTCAGAATGGCCATGCTATCAATGAGTGAACGCTGGACAATAAATAAAAGAATTTTACAGAAAAAAAAATTCAGGGCTTTACGTTTTGCGAGAGTTCTACTTCCAAAGCTAATAAAACAAAATAATTATTTTTTAAGTATATATTTAATTCAAATTGATATATTTGAAGACCCTCGTTTGGTATAATATTTTGACTGTTTTAATAATTCAATTACAGCACATTTTTATTACTGCATCATACAGTCACAGTTATTGGTCACATGTTTACATTGGTTAAATGGTCACATGTAATTTGTTCATAAAATATTAACACTAAATTACAAACTAATGTTTGTTTGTTATCATTTAACTATGACAACAGATTTAAGAAATCTATGAAATTGTTAACTAATTTTTACTTTACTATAAGTAAAGTATAGTGATCATGAAAAAATTCGATCTCGAGATTTTGACGGAATTACATGTTTTGAGGTCCCAGAAGTCGTTTTATGACGTTTTTACGATGATGTCTGTGTGTGTGTGGGTGGGTGGGTGGGTGAGTGTGTTAGCATTGCTTGTTACCACGCTACGGTCCAGAATCTTTGAAGGATTAAGTTGATATTTTACACAAAAATGGGCCTCATAAAGACGAAGATCCCTATTGTTTGGGAAGAATTATGCATGATGGGAAAGTTACTTTTTTTGCCAAAAACTGTTTTTTTTAAAACATTTATTTCTCCTAAACTGATAACCCTAGAGTTTTGAAATTTTGACATTATCTTTGAGGTTACAAATGGAACAAACGAAAGCTTATTATTATTATTATTATTATTATTTTAAAGATTAAAATTCCTAGTATGATAATTGTATAAAAGACCAAAAATGTAAATGATAATTCATAATCTGAATCTTTCGTTTAGAGATTAATAAATGTAATTATCGTACATCTTTAATTAACAAATCACCTTAAAACAACATTTTCTTTGCAGTTAAAGATGTTTTTCAGAGAAAAAAAGGGTATTTTCCTGTTTTAAATTTAAAAATTTTACTTTAATATTCAATGTAGAAGGATGTCAAGTAAACGATGTAAGAAATTACTGGCTGTTTGAACGAAAGCCATTCTCTTGTAGGAGAATAAATCGTTTCAAGAAATGTTCACTTTGGTTTTTCAAAAATGTTCTTACTGCTGTAGTTATACTAATGCAATTATTTGCAAATAATAAATTATTTGTGATGTACAAAAATAAGCTTATAAAATGATATGTCCTTCAATCACTATCTGTACTACCTCAGGAATGATAGGCTAATAATTATATCCCATTTAGATGTTTACGTTATGCTTAAATGAGACGTTATGTTTTATATACTCAAGAAATTTGACATTAAGTTACTTATAGTAAAGTAGAGTGTAGGCCACTCCAGATTTTTTCTTATCTGATAAACAAGTTCTCTAACTGAAAGACACTCTTTATTAAAAGAGAGCAATTTAATACAAAAGAGGGTTCTAAACTTTCAACATTAGGGCTTCTTTTTTAAATTTGCGTTTTTAAATAAATAAATTTATTCGTATATCATTTAATAAAATACATCTTAGTGTAAAAGTTTGAAAACATTTATCACAATTTATAAATTTTAACTTTTAAAATAAACACATATTAAAATGTGGTTCCCAAAAATAAATTTACTTTCAAGGAAAGTACTGTAATATAAATTTGGCAAAATACTGCTCTCGGATATAAATATGCAGCTAAAATAACTGAAGAGAATTGATGAGTCCTTTTATCAAAACATGAGGTAATATAAAATGTAATAGCGGACTCATCCCAGCGCTAGGTAAAAAAAATGATAAATTAATTCTCTCCCATCATGATTTTTTATTGTTTAGAATTGTAAATGATGTTATAGAAAAAAAGGTTAGATAATAACACTTAATTCAGAAGGTTTCTCATCTGAGATACTCATATTTAATGCTGTATAAAAACAAAAATAATCATGATAGAAAATTAAAAAACTAATTTCCACACAAATAAATTTTCTTGATAAAACAACTCATTTAGAACTCTATGTGTTCATTTCAATATGCTATTTCTAAATGAAATGAAGTAACGGGATTGATGATAGGACAAGTAAAATACCCACGACGTCCGCATTGAACCATATCACTAGCAGTATTGGGAAGTTTGGGAGAAGAAATATGAGAAAAGATAGATCTAAGATTAGCAGGTTTGCGGTAAGAAATAGAGAGTGACTCTCTGAAGACGGAAGAGGTACAGGTGGAAGAAGAAAGTGTAGGGAAGAACTCCTTGATAACTGCGCTCAGCCTATGAGCACCAGGAACATAAGTGGTGATGAAAAAAGTAGAATCATTGCGATCCCTTCTAGGACCATAATTATGGTGTACATCAGGAGGGACTACACGGTTATTAATCAACTTAGAAGGATAACCTCGGTCAAAAAATTTCTTTTTTAATACTTCATTTAGAATGAACGGTCATTTAAACTGCTGCAAATTTTATGTAGATGTATGGACAAAGATCTGGGGATGGCCTTTTTTTACGTGGGGGACAACTGTAAAAGTGAAGGTATACTTCGAATAAAATGAAAGGTCTGTTTGGACAATAAAAACTTTAACACATAGGAAAGAGCACAGAAAGCGTTGAGTTTGCTTCTCAATGCGAGTACTTTGCTCTTCTTCCTGATGACGACGGATGTCGAAATATCGAAGTGAGTTCTGTAGTGACTTTCTGTGTTCTTTCCTATGTGTTTAAGTTTATATATTGTGTTCAAACCACAATAATAAATGAGAAAAAAGACAAAGATCTTTCAACCTTAACAAGCGGTTTTCACTTGTTTAGGATTTAGTTCTGGCCACTAAAGATCGGACTGCAGTTCCTTGTAGAACCTGATGGAATGTTCACATAACAGTTTTCGTTTTATGAAGCCCACACTGATGCTAGGAATCTCAAGCGGAGAGAGTACTACGTCTGTGGATTGGCAGGGATCGTTACTTAAAGTAAATACACCCCCATTACTTCTTATAAAATAGAACCCGGCACGTACGATATAGTTAAGAAGCTATTAATGGATAAATGAAAGAGATAAACTTCTTTGGTGAAGTAAATCGTTTTAGAAAACCCCTTTACTGTTGAATGCATCAGAAAAAAAAGAGGTATTTACAGTCGTGCAAGGTCTTACCGTGTTGAGATATTCGTTCAGGGAAGGCTAGTCAAACACAGCATTACGTACATCTTCATTCATAAAACAAACATTTGGAGTGGCTTACACTCAATTTTAATGTATAAACCCCTTAATCAATAACAATAAACACTGAATATTATTTTTTTTCAATTTGCTCTCTAAGTTTTGTAAATTATGTTCAAAATTCAATCCGTAAGCACGTTTTTATAAAAAAAATTCTTACTCTTGGAAAAAGTGCTACTATTCAATGATTGATTAAATAAAAAATAATTTGAAAACGCAGTTTTACTGGATTCCCGAGACTTTAAATTGTTTATTTCCTTTCATAAATGGCCGTCAACGTTTCAACCCTAATATAAAATTGTTTATACTTCTATATTTTATATGGAACTTAAAAGAAAATAAAATAAGGAAAGCAGTTTTATCCATGAGAGAATTTTTATTTACACAGTTAATGCAGCTTTAAATACAAGATAAACAGTCATTGGATCCTGCTATCAAAGTTTATGTTAGACTATAAATAAATAGATGACTAGATTTAAAAAAAAATCACTCTAAACTAATATATTAAATAATACTTGTAATTAGAAATAGATAACCCTTAAATAAAATAAAATTGTTAAAATTTAGTTACACCTTGATTTCAGTCTTTAAAGAAATTAAAATGTGTTGTTATAGTTAATACTGTTTTGAGAACATTGCACGGTGAGCATGATATTATATGTCATTACATGTAAATGGATTCTTTATAAAGATGGTTAAATATAATATGGAGCAACAAGTAAAAGTTCCCGTGCGTTATGGACTAGTTTGACGTAAAATATATTTTCATGCACCGTTCTTCACAGTGTGGTGAATAAAAGCGATATCATAAGTTGATTAGACACTTCATACTAATCTATTGAAGAAAACTAGTTATTTTTTTTATATTTATTATGAAATATAAAAATAAATAGTGTGGTTATAATGGGAGGTGATAGTTATTCATCCCTGCATGAGAACTGTCGCCTCCTATAAAACAAATGTATATAAATTTAATCTATACAAAATATATTTAATAGTAATATAACAAATAATAATAATAATTTAATAATATTTATATTATTTTCATTTTCAGCTAAAGGGAACTAAATATTCTCTTTTGCTGTTCATGCGTAGCATGGACATGCGAGGCGTAAAACAAAATTAAATTTTAAATTCAGAGAAAAACACACTTCACCGTTTTTGCCAGTTATTGAGCTTTATTTAGCTGAAACTGTAACAAACCGACTTGGGGGATTTCAAAACATGTGAAATATTGGGTCAAAATTTCGAGATCAAATTTTTTTACAATTCCTATACTATACTTAAAGTACATTAAAAAACGTGATGAACAAGAGAAATATGTGAAAATGTAGCCGTATTTCCAATAAGATTTCTTGGGAGTAAAATAAATGTTTTGAATGAATCAGCAAACTCTCCCTGCTTTATACTGCTTGTTATCAGTATTTTAGATTTTCGTATGGTGTCCAGATTTGACTATCAGAAACGCTATATTTGACCAGCTATACTGAAACGCCTATGTCAATAAACCGTATTGCTCAGGCCTTTTCTGCGGTTTTTAATAATAACGCAAACCTTTAGAAATAGGTATAAAGATTTTGCTCCGCCAGAAAGGAATAGCCAGAATGTAAACCACTGAAAAAGAAATAATTAAACACTCTTTGGACACTGTTTTTGAATAAAACAGTTATCAACCCAGGTCTACATGGCCCCACTCCATGAAATATTTCAGAGGGTCCACAGGCAAAATATAACAAATTGGGAGTCCACAATGATATTTCGGTTCATGAAGAAAAACAACTCATAATAGTTATTATTATAAAAAATTCAATTTCTGATGTATTTTTCATTTGATTTAAAAAAAATTTGAAGTATACATTCAAACAAGTTTGTTTAAATGTATGATGTAGATTTCAAAAAACTTCCATAAAATTGCTTTGAAAACAGTAACAAACTATATATCGTATAGTAGGAACTGGTTTTAAACATGCACCTCAGGCAGTCAGGCAAGTAGCAAAAGAAATAATAATATTTTTGATTATTATTATTACTAATTTTCATTATTATTATATATATAATATTATATTATATATTATATATAACTTTTATTATTATAATTTTTTGCACAATACATCTTTTGCATTAAATAAGTTTTCATTCAAAAATACTTTTTAATTATATACTATTTCTTTGTTTACTACAGCGTCGAAATTTATATTAATGAAAATAGAATATTATTTTATGACCAGTGGTTATGAGGGGAACAACGAGAAAAGGAAGAAAAGAAAAGGGGTCTATGTGTATTAAAAGGTCGAGAACCATTCAACTATACGGTGCCACACCGCAGCTCGGCACATACTACACGTCTGTGGAAGAGGTGATAGTTCAATAGTTCACACGTTATAGATCGGTTATTATCATGTCATATCCCCAACAAAAAATTGATTATTATGCGACTTTACATGAAAAACCTCAGGTTCTAATTAAACTACCTTAAATCCATTCTACTATCATATTGGTTTTCTTGTTCAGAACAAAGTTGAAAAACTTGGCTTCAAAATTGAGAATAAAAAACCCTCTATAATCAACTAAATAAAGAGAAAACTAAACATTTAATTTGCAGGTTCAATTAAAATTAGCAATCAGAAAATACAAGATAATTTTTTTTAATTATATTACAGCATAAGTATACTTATAGTATATTTATATTCTTATACTTATACTTATAGTATATATTATATAGTATTTTTATATAGTAAACTTATATTCTGCACATAATGATAAATGCAGATGTTTATTAAAGTGTAACAGAGGAAAACATACATAATACATACGGCAGTAATTTACATTTACTGATTGAGGTACTAATCAAGCCATCCATATTAATGTGTCCACAAATAAATATTAAAATAGCGTGTCACTTCTGTAATATATATCTCTTAAATATAATCTAATTTTTAATAAATAAATTTTTCACTTGATGCAGACTTTCAGACAAAGCTACTGTTCTTGTTAATACTAAGTTTAATGTTAATAACAAATTTCCAATATTTACAGTATTTCTTCTCTTAAAGGTAATTGACGAGTTAAGAAGAGTGGATAATATCTAGTAACCATATCAATCTTTCATATGTAATAATTTCCTGTCAAATTTATTTAATGAACATAAAACATAAGGTATATATGGTATAATAAGATAAAGCGAGATTTACGAGGTATCGTTCAAAGGAAAAAACGTGAAGGCATACCTCGAGTTCATACACGAGGTGGGAAGAAAAAAGAGAGCCATTGCAACCCAGCGTTAAAATGTTTTGTAGTGAGGTAAATGAGCCACCTTATACCAGGGGTATAACTGCCGTTGTGTTGTTTTCGCCCCCCCCCCCCCTGGTACAATTGCGTGATTTAGTTAATTTAATTTGGTCTAATGCGCGACGTAGAATCGTGGTGCCCGCCTCCGCGAGGTCCACCTCGGACACCCCAAGTTTTGGGTAGCAAAACTTGGAGGTGACAAAAGGGCAACACGTTAAATTGTCGGCCTGATTTGATCTTTTGGTGTAATGGCTGGAAAGCTAAGGTGCACAGCAATCAAAAAAGGTATAATAAGATAACAAATAAGGTAAAAAAAATAATGTGATTATAAAACATGATTGAAATCAATATTTACATATTAAAATAAGGTATTGGTTTTTTCAGCTCTGGTGATGTATTATTTATGTTATGTAATCCCCCAAATCTTTTGGGGATTTATTTTATGATAATTATAATTATTTTAATAATAATAGTTCTGACATATGGGTATTGCATAGGTATTTATAACATATCATTTTTACCAAACCATGTATAGTTTGGTATAAACCATAATAATAAGTTAAAAACATTTACAATCACACTCTATCAACGTCTAAACAATAGTAAAACGTTGATTTTTGTCTCACGTGTTTATTGTGAAATCTTGTTATACCATTTTATGTTTAAGTATATCAAAGAAACATATTGGCAGATTTGAAAAAATACGCGTATACACAAAAAAAAGTTTAATATGAAAACTAACAAGGCGTTTAGAACACTTAGTGTTCTTCTTCAAGTTTACATCTGCACTCTTGAAATGTCGATCTACGGGAGTGATCTAAGAAGGATTGGGTCATAGTGCATATGTAAAATTGAAGAAGAACACTAAGTGTTTGAAACGCGTGTATTCTTCATATTAAACATTTTTTTTGTGTTGAGGCATAATTGTTGAATTCCCCCAATAATAAGTAATTATCGCATATAACAGATTGCACATATATTGTATCATAGAAACTATGCAACAGGGACGAGGCTGAATTGATCAGGTTGCTATATCGATATAATATTAATATTGACGCTATGAACCTAATAAATGTCAAACATTATTAATATTTGTCTAATTATATGACCTGTTTCGGTTTACTAAGTTTAAATGCATGGAAACGAAAGAAACATTTAGGTTATCATAAAAATCTCTTATATTCAAGGCGCTTAAAAGCTTGCCTATCAGTTTTTAAATTCCAACGACCAACGACCAACGACCAACGAATATATCCGCACACTATAGTGCACGTCGTAACTAGCAGTTCCAGACCAGAGGCCTTCTACTGCTTGCTTACTGTGCTACTATAACTTGGAATGTCAGTAATTCATGTCAGATATTAAGTTCGTCTGTACAGTAATGATGTCATATTCGCGGTCATGTGGTCTTGTTCAGGTCATAGTTTTCAATGTTTTTAGTCATCAGTTGGAAAAGTAGTCAGATAGTCACTGGATGAAGTAATTATTTAGTGAAGTTGAGGAAGGTTGGCGACAGGATTTAGAGTTTGTACAAGGAGGTTTGGATGACTAGATAGTTTGTTGTCTTCATTGGTAGTAAGTCGAGTGATGTAACTATCTATGGATTCCATTTTAAAATCATGGTGAATATCAACATTACGGGCGTACCAAGGAGCCCTGGCTATAAGCCTTGACCGAATCGGGAGAATTCCTTGATTTGTCAAGAGAATATAGATTGCACATCAAGTAAATTCCAAGCTTGGATTTATTATGGAGGTGTTGCTTGAAAGTTAATCTAGAGTCTAAAATAAGACCCAGATATTTTACATGAGTTTGGTGTTTTTAAATTGATTTTTATTTGTATATACTCACAGTATTATTTATATTTAGTACAGTATATGAGCAACAGTATTTATCTTTTGTTTATTGAATCTAAAAGATTTTCTTAAAGCTTTGCTTTTATAGTTACTATCAATGGCCGATGATTTTTTTTTGTCCAAAATATATTAAAACCAACCAGTCTTCCCTCAGATGTTTTGACCTCGAAAACACTTTTCCGCTCTGCAAACACTCTCCAATTCTATTAAGCTTAAGGCTCGATTAAGTCTTCCATCATTAATAAAGTTTTCTAATTAATTTGAATTCAATTTGACTAACACTGTAAATTGACTGATATTTAAAAGAAAATATCATTTATGTGTTTGTTTTTGGTTCTGATTTAGTAACTAAAAAAAGGAAAATTCATTTTTCGTTTATTAATTTTGAAATAGTGGTCTGATTATAGCCGGAGGGCAAAAACATTTCTACAATACTCCTATGCACCATTCTCTCTCAACCTTTCTCCTAAATTGTAGAATAGTACTAGTAATAATAAATAAAATGTTTCCTTTATTTAAACAATTATATCTTATTAAACAGTTTTAAAATAAATACATATTTTTCTCTTTAATAACTACATATTTACAGTTCTAGCTTGATAGAAAAATCATATTGCAAGTTGGTTTCTTATTTTTAACTGACTGCAAAAGAAAATAAAGATAAATGTTGCTCTTTTATTTTGTTAACATCAAATTTTCAATTTTCTTACCTTTCTTAAGTATAAACAGAGAAATACAAATTAGCTAAAATGAGATATAGTTCATTTGAGAATCCAGGAATGATAATGGAATGAATCGGATAATTACCTACAAAAAATATCCGGGCTAATTCGTTTTCCGTTCATCTCTTTAAACATGGTTTATAGTTTATAAGTACAATATAGATACAAATTAGCTTTATTTAAAACGAAGGAAGACATCTTGTACATTGAATTTTACGGGAAACATCTTGTCGCTGTGTGTGTTTCGAAGTTATGTTCTTCTCGTATCCATGAGTATTTTGCAAGGTGCTAGATATTTGTATAAAATTCTCTGACATTGTCAAAGCTACGTTTACAAGCTCTACCTGATGGCATCCAAGAGCCACTTGGTATTACTTACAAAGGAACAGCTATCGTTTCGTCTTCTATAAACCCTCTCACTTCTGCTTTTAAGTTAATAATGCTTTTCAAATTAATTCCCATGTTAATTTAATGTAACTCGATGAATTAAGGCACATTTTCTTATCCATGCATGTTGTTAATACTATGATGTTGTTAAAGTTAGTATGATTAATGTTAGAAATAGAATAAACTGTCTTACATCGTATACTTTTGCTGCAGTTTTCCAAAGAATACAAACAAATCTACGCAATATTATGGACATGAACCTGACCGTTTAGGAAATTCAAGATAGGACAGAAAGAACAGAGGCTTAATATAACCAAAAAATTATAAGTATATAAACATAAAGAATCAGGTAATGTAATAAACGAGCGAAGAAACTATCAAAGCGATATTTTATTTAAACCATTAAGAAAAATGGAACGATAACTTGACAGAATTGGAAGCGAAAAAAATAGTGAAAAAATAATCAAATTAAATAATTTTATTTATATAAAATGCTTTTAAAATAATTTAATAATAGCAATAGTAGGCTATAAAAACTCTGGCAATGACTTGGGCTAGTTCCTTTTGAAGATGGGTCACTCCTGAAACCGGTCGGAAGACCCCAGCAGCAGTATACGAGGTATACGAGCAGTATACGCTTTATTTTTTCTATTCTAACATTTTCATGTGTTGAAAAATTTGCTCCAAAATAGTCTAGAACTGTTTATCCTTCAAGCATCTAGGTATGATAAACTAATGATATGGGTTAAATTTCATAACAATGGACACTAAACTTCAGATTTTAGTACAGAGAATCCGTTGATGATTTCAACCGCAGACTCTTTTAAACTCTAGTTATGATTACTGTTTATGAAGAATTCAGTGTTTTCTTCTGATCATTGCTAGTACTTCATTGGTTGTTATTCCAAAAAATATTTAAACATCAGACATTATGAAAATACAAATCTCCTAAGTGGTTGCCTGACTTGGTATCCGAAAGACAAAACCCTTCCAACACTTAAATTGTCATCAACACCATGGTGATACTCGTACATTGTGAGCCACACAGCTTCAGTGATTAAACTCTTATTAAACTTTGAGGTTAATATTAACTGGGCTGTGAGCCGAACGTTTGAGAACATTGCAAAGATGGTTTGTGAAATGGAATATATATTAAATAATTTTTATATTAAATTAATGATGGAAAATATAAAATAAAACATTTTTTTAAACTATTTTGAAACATACGGCACAAAGCACTATTTGTGTTTCTTTTACGACTATTATGAAACAACTGTGATTCATGAGAATAAAATATAATTAACGAAAAAAGAACTTTGCGGGCTGCAGAAACTGTAATCTAAAGCTCTTTTAGACGGATGAGAAAATTACAAGGATTCTAACACAGCGCAATCAGTTATTAAATGGTATTTACTCCTTGTAGGGTAAAAAGCTAATGAAATGGTCTCCACATATAAACATTTAACGGTATAAAAAACGCGTTTTGAATACATAGTGTTCTTCTTCAAGCATTAAATAAAAAATACAATATTATCAGAGAGTTATCTATAGTACAAAGTAAATATAGCACAAAATAAAAATAATATAAAATATTTTTTATATAGTAGAGTATATAAATATATATATAGTATATATATGCATAGTACTATATGTATTTTGTACTATAGATAACTCTCTGATGATATTATATTTTTTAGTTATTGCCTGAAGAAGAATACTATGTGTTCGAAACGAGTTGATTATACGATTAACTTTTTATATGTGGTGAACATTTCATTACATTTTTGCTCTACAATTACAAGTATGGTATTAAGGAGGAATATAGATATTTTCAAGTCAAAGTCCTCATTCAAAATTATATACATTTTTCAAAGTACCTTAGTGTTCTAAGTAAAATATATCCTTATTTTTAAAAATAAACAATAAAAACAAATGTTCAAAATTAATATTTAAATAATAAAATATCATTAATTAGTATTTATGTATTTAAGAGAAAAATTATTGCTGAATTGAATAAATATTGTCAATCAAAAGAGGAACAAATACTCAAACAGTAATTAATCACTCTGATTAATATCTCATTCAATGTTTGTCAGATTGGTGTAATGGCTTCGCTGTTTGTCACTTGGCGCTCCGCTACCTCCTGTCCACTTATCTTCTGATAACAACAGATGCAAAAATATGCCAGTAAATAATGTGTTCTTCTATAGGTCTTTCATTTTGTAATTTAATGTTTTAAGTTATTATATTTATTTTAGAATTCCGGTTTATTTTGTTTACATGTATATTAGTATATTTTAGTGCCAGATCTAGAAGCAAAAATGTCCTGTTGCACACGACTAAATATTTCCAGTCGATAGCTGGTTATATGGTATATATATATATATATATATATATTGGTATATATATGGTATATATATATTGGTATATATATATATATATATGGATTAATTTACCACAATGAAAACAATTTTTTAAAAACAATGCTCTAAGGCCTTTCGTTAATACATCTTCGGAGAGCAAGTGAACTAAAAAAACAATAAATACTTGCTAACATGGCTGATTGAAATTTCCAGAATTGATGGCAACCCTGAATGTGTTTAATGATGAAGTCTTCATCTGTCTAATTATCCTGTTAATCAAAACTTCATCCAATTTGTAGAGTCCTAGGCTATTGTTCATTAATTTCTCATAAAAGTTCTTTATGAGTGCACTTTCTAGGATATTTCTTCTTCTTTCTGAAGACACATATATTAATTCATTTGCTTCATCCCAGTTAATCACATGATTACTGTCTCTTATGTGAATGAACAAGGCACTCTTTTCGTCCTCTCTTCTGATGGAGTATTTGTGCTGTTTTATCCTTGTAAGAAGACCTTTGCTCGTCTGTCCAATATAAGACATTTCACAGTCAGTACATGGTATCCTGTATACACAACAGTCCTTTCTTTTTGGCTTATTGTTAACAAGTCTGTTAAACAAGTTACCATCATTACTGAACACAACAGAAACGTCCAATCTTTTCATAAATGAAGGCATATCTTTCAAACAAGGACTGTATGGAATGACTAACAAATTCCTTCTTGTGAACTGTTCTTCATTTTTTAATATCATGGATTGTTTCACCTTTTTTATGATATTGTCGATTAACCTTTTTGGATACATTAAAGAATCTGCAACAAATACTCCATCAGAAGAGAGGACGAAAAGAGTGCCTTGTTAATTCACATAAGAGACAGTAATCATGTGATTAACTGGGATGAAGCAAATGAATTAATATATGTGTCTTCAGAAAGAAGAAGAAATATCCTAGAAAGTGCACTCATAAAGAACTTTTATGAGAAATTAATGAACAATAGCCTAGGACTCTACAAATTGGATGAAGTTTTGATTAACGGGATAATTAGACAGATGAAGACTTCATCATTAAACACATTCAGGGTTGCCATCAATTCTGGAAATTTCAATCAGCCATGTTAGCAAGTATTTATTGTTTTTTTAGTTCACTTGCTCTCCGAAGATGTATTAACGAAAGGCCTTAGAGCATTGTTTTTAAAAAATTGTTTTCATTGTGGTAAATTAATCCATCTATTATATCAAGTGTTATTTTGATTATTATTCATATATATATATATATTCACTGTTTCGTTATTGAGGGCTAGGTCAAATAAAAGAAAATAAACTCCTTTCTAGGCCGACGTTTCGATGTATTTGTACATCATCTTCAGGGCTAAAATTAGAGTAAGACTATAATACATTTATCAAAACAATCTACAACTCACAAAGAGAAATAACACTCTTAATACAAAAATAATACATTTGTTTTGATAAATGTATTATAGTCTTACTCTAATTTTAGCCCTGAAGATGATGTACAAATACATCGAAACGTCGGCCTAGAAAGGAGTTTATTTTCTTTTATTTGACCTAGCCCTCAATAACGAAACAGTGAATAGAATAGAAGAGGTCAATAACAATTTTTGAGTTTATATATATATATATATATATATATATATGGTATATATATTGAAAAAGACAAGCCAATCCCTGTTTCGTATCATTTTATATAATGCCTAATCTGGCATTATAGCATATATATATATATATATCAATAATCAAACCACAATATGAAATGGGAAAAAAAACTAAGATCTTTCAACCGTAACTAGCGGTCTTCGTCAGAGTCAAAACCCACCTTATTATTGTTTATGCGAAATTTGATGTATACATATATTGTAAACAGGAAAACGATCTAAAAGGGCAACAAACGTTTGTGATTTACCGTGAAACGTATATATATTATATATATATAATACTTTTTTTTTTAGTTCACTTGCTCTCCGAAGATGTATTAACGAAAGGCCTTAGAGCATTGTTTTTAAAAAATTGTTTTCATTGTGGTAAATTAATCCATATATATATTATATATATATATATATATATATATGCTTTTAGAAACTGGATGTCTGTAATTACAAAATTTCGTAATTTGGAAAAAAATAAGACGAAATTGAACCAAGTGGAAACAGAAATCCAGGTTTTAAAAGCATGCATTGAAGAAGGACTGCTCTCAACTTTTACAAATATGTATATATATTATATATATATATATATATATATATATATATTACTAAAGGTAAGAAGCAGATGTTCTTTTATACATATGGTATTAAAATCAATTGCCATGATTGCATGTACCTTTTTTTATAGAGTTTTTTGAATCTCCTAGTTAATTTTCCTTCTTCAGAGTTGAGTTTGTAAATAATTTCAGAAAAGCTACAATTATACATCACTATTTCCACTGATGTTGCATTTTTACTAAATATAACATCAAAATTTAATGATACTAAATTATTAACATATTTCAGTGGTCTTCAAGCATCTTCAGAGTGTCTATATAGTTATCAACCCGTTACAGGTATTTAAACTTAATAAGGACAAAAAATTACACTACATTTAAACTTGGTTACATTATGGTTTCAAACAATTATAAAAAAGGATTGTGAAAAGTTAACAAAAACAAAATGAGAATGGGGGGTGGGATTTGTTTTTCCACGCAGGTGGATCATTGATTGTTATTTCACGTGTTTATGTGAAATCTTGTTATAAATATTAGAATAGTCCTTTACTTCTGCAAGTTCGTTTAAATTGTATTCAATATTTTCACATTCTACTAATATATGAAAGAAGAATTTGATATTTACTATAGTCTTATATAGTATCAAAAAAAACGGAAGAAATATATTCCGCACCCTTGAGAAATGTTGAAGGAAACTTGTTATAGAATAGCTATATGGCATATTATTCAACCAGATATGAATAATATTGTGAAAAATCACAATATGAATTGGGAAACCCAGTTTGTGTTTTGACTCTGACGAAGACCGCTTTTACGGTTAAAAGATTTTTGTCTTTTTTTCCATTTCATATTGTGGTTTAATCATTGATTGTTATTTCACGTGTTTATGTGAAATCTTTATATATATATATATATACCAGAAAAAAATGGCTTTATTTAACATCTGATTATAAATGCGTTGAATAATGAAGACAGGAGTTCTTGTAAGAGATAACTAACAAAGGTGGTTGTTTTAATATATTTTTTTAAAAAATGATGATTCTATGTTTTATATTAAAACAAATTACGTTAGCTCTGATCATTAGTAATTGTAGACAAGACACTAACAATGAAAGGAAAAAAAGGGAAAGTATTTTAAGAATTAATGAAGGGATTATGGACAAATTTCCAATTAGGGCAGGCTGAAATCCCTTTTGAGGCTTAACTTAGATTTGTGCTCAAAAACAATGCAACTAATTCAGTTGAACCCTGTTGTCCACCAAGTTTTAATTATTTCATTATCTCTTTTTATCTTGGGTTGATTCAATTTTCTGTTTTAAACATTCATAACAATGTTACAATGGTTGCCGTAATTATTCCTCATCTTGCCAGTATCTTTTATATCTTTTTCAATGGAAAAAAATTTGTAAAATAATATTATATATAATCGATAATGTAAGATTAATAAGTTTTGTTTAATCTGAAGCAAGTATTTTAAACAATACAAAATGTGGTCTTAACTAACAAACTGTAGAAACGGAACATGTTATTAAGTGGATCTGTAGGATTGTAATCATTTGGGATATTATATTTTTGTTGAATATGTAGATCAAAAATTAATAATAAACTAATGTTATAAAAATTAGTTTTCAGAGTTATTTTGAATGTCTTCGTTCCAGCAACAACAAAATATCACAATTTACTTCTAAATACTAGTAAATAAAAATTATAGTCAAAAAAGACAATAACAAACAAACCCAGTTATTATGAAATTTTAGAATGCTTCATATGCAATAAAGGTCTTAATGAAAGCAGTAACTAAGGCTTTCAGGGTTACTCTGAATGTCCTCGTTCTTGCAACAACAAAACATCGCAACTGACTTCCAGATACTGGTAAATAAGCTTCTCCTCTTAGACCAGTAATGTAAGTATTAAAGGTGTTCTCTGATTATAACAACCTAGGCAGTCCAATATTCTAGTAATTCATTGTGATATCACAATATTATAACTCATCAATATTTCTCTCATTTCAAAACATAACTCCAAACACAGCCTTGCGAAAATTCATTTTCTCAGTAGAAAACCATATGAATCTTACAGTAACCCTTCATTTTTTTTGACTCAATAACCGATACTCTTTGAATAGATGCAAACAAATTCTATGATAAGACATAATATTATTCTTTATAATAATAAATAATAATAAATTACTGTCAGAATTAGTAATATTATTTACCGAACACACTGGCAGAATCATAGTAAAATCGGTAATAGTATGATTACAACTTTTATTGTAAGAATTTTTAATCTTATTACTGGTACGTTTAAAGTATGACCTGATTGAAAATGAATTTTTTCCTTTCTCACTTCTCTATCTTTATAGTATAGTAATCATTGACTAATTGGTTATCGAAATTTTTATTGAATTACATGCTTTGATGCGTCCTAAGTCAATTTTTGAAGATTTTTCTAGTACTGTGTGCACGCGTACGATGTTTCTGTTTAATGGGTCAAACCCATACACAGCAGTATTCAATACAGGTTGTTTTTGGACCTGAACCTGTTTTAAACCTGTATTGATATTGGACATTTCCAAAGTTCTCAATCGGACTCTAAAACTGTCAAAAAACAGGATGATTATTTCTTCGAATCAATTATCGTAATAATTAGTATCTTAAAAATTCATTTAAAAAAAATGTTGCTTCCCACATTTTCCAAAAAAACCGACTAGGTTTCTGGAAAAGATCTATCTTTAAAAGTAAAACGAAATTTATTCTCTACATCGTCTAACTCAATCTATTAATATTTACTAAAACAACTGCTTTATTTACCAGTATTTATCAAATCAGGAAAATTATTTCTATATACAAATGTTTGAGCATGATGTGTTCTTTTTAAAGTTGCATCTAAAATACAAATATATATATATATATATTACTTAAAAATGTAACTTTACAATAAACAGAAGTCACATAAAAAGTTAATTAAATGCATGCAAGCTATTGGAATAGACAGAAGTTAAGCTTAATGGTTCAGTTAAGGGCGTTTGATCATTTAAGCTAAGGCTATTTGCTGCTTTCAACTCATTTTATAAAGCCATAAACAGCATTTCCAAAACTAAATGGTTACCTTAATGTATGTAGCTTAACTCTCAAACTCTTGGTAAGTTATCTTCACATACTTCAACCTTCCAATGGTTGCTACATTTCACTTAAAGCAATCGCAAGTAATAATTTCATTCTCCACATGAATTCACTGAAATTTAAAGTTTCTTAATTATAAGTGCTCTTAGATTGCTTGTAATTTAGATACATGAAGCAGAACACTGAGTGTTCAAAATGTATAATAATATATAAAATTTAAATAATAAATGTAAATGTATCTCATATATAAATGAACTTTTATATGAGATATTTGCATATTAACTTATTGTATTTTCAAATTTTAAAAATATATATATTATTTGAGATATATATTATATATTTATATATATTTACATGAGATATTTGCAAATTAGCTTATTGTATTTTCCAATATTAAAAATATACGTATTTATTATTAACAGTGTTTAGTCTGAAGTGGTATAATATAATTGCTTTTTTAATACCAGAAATATACTAATCAGAGAGTTTTAATAATGAAATGACAATTCTAACGTAGTGCAATCACTTATTATGTGGTATTTACTCATTGTAGGGTAAAACGTTAATAAATTGGTTTCCACATATAAAAATTTGAATGGTATAATCGCGTTTCGAACACGTAGTATTCTTCCTCAGGTATCAACTAAGGGTGAGTATCGGTGGTACAACAGTTGTACCACAGACACTCACTCTTAGTTAATGCCTGAGGAAGAACACTACATGTTCGAAACGCGTTGTTTATACCATTCACATTTTTATATGTGGAAACCATTTTATTAACTTTTTACCCTACAATGACAATTCTATTGACACGGTTAATGTATTTAGAAGGGATCTTCATTAAGTGTATTAAACCCCATTCCACTTTGGCAATAGTTTTGATCCTAATTAAATTTCTTAGTGATTCACAGTTATATTATGTTTATATAACTAACGTAAAATAGCATATCATAAAATGAAAATGCAATAGTTTTTATGAAATCAAGCTAAAACAATTTTGAATATATTTTTCGTTTATTGCATTTTTAACCTGAAAGATAATCCCAAAATTTCAAAACTCTAGAGTTAGCAGTTTAGGAGAAAAAAATATTTTCTAAAAACCAATTTTTGGCAAAAAAAAGTGACTTTCCCGTCATGCATCATTCTGTCCAAAAATAGGGATCATCTACACTATGTGATAAATAGTGTAAATAGTGGCCCACTTTTGTGTAAAATATCAACTTGATCCATCAAAGATTCTGGACCGTAGCCTGGTATCAAGCAATGCTAACACACTCAAACACCCATCCACCCACCCACCCACCCACCCACACACACACACAGACATCATCGCAAAAACATCATAAAACAACTTTTGGGACTTCAAACATATAATTCCGTCAAAATCTCGAGATCGAATTTTTTCCCATCACTAAACTTTACTTGTAGTAAAGTACAAGGAAATATGGGTCCGTCCTATTACAATATTTATAAGTTGTTTATTTTTTATAGTACATTAATTCAATTCTACTTTAGTAAATTATATTACATAATTTTTTGCAAATTATTTATTAAAAAACCATGAATTTACTGATACAAGGCTGCTAAAAAGAACATATTATAATTTTAAGTAACATTACATCCAGAATTGAATTGTTTGCTTTTTACGAAAACTATATTCCAGGTAAATTATTCATATTATTTTCATTTATCACAAACTATCATTAGTATATCATATTCAGCCCTTTAACAAGAATTGAAGAGAAATAAATGTTACATTTTATATTATTAAGGTCATTATTAATGATTGTTCTCTTTGAAGTGTAAAAATTAAGAAACTCTATATGTTTTTTTTTTAGTTTGATGGGAGACTAAGTGGATTAATTGCACTAATTGAAACGGAAGAATCGGATTCAATATATTTCTAAAGGTTCGCTGTTCTAATGTTCATATATTTGATTTGTTATGTCAGTTTTTCTAAAGGATTATTAACAAATAGAGAAGTTATATTCTATATTATATCATATCTCAAAGAAGTATATTGAGTATATGTACATAGATAATAAATCAAAACAAAATTAAATGAGAGTACTTAGTTATCATATTCAAATCAAAAAACCGTATTTTAATTTCTATCTCCAGTGGAGCTTTTAACATGATTAGACTTTCATTTGCCTTTCGCAGAAAAAAAGAATTTCTAAAACTAATTTATCAACCCTACAGTAAGGACATTTTTATTCCTTACATCGATATCTCCGACCTTCATTGAAATAACCAAGTGTCATTTTATACGATTTATTCGTTAAATTATCAATTTTTAGCACTTCGATATAGTTAAGAAATTTTTGTTAATTTTTTTTATTATTTTAAAAAAATTTACGTAAAAGAAATGTTATTGAACAATAATATTAAAGTTAATGTAAAGGGTGAGGAGACCAAAGACCTGGCAAGTAGACCACCAAGTAGGCCCTTTTTTGGCAAGCCCAGGTAACCTAGACCTACCTTGAGGAAAATCTGCCCGATTTCTCCATAAAGGTCAGGAGATTTTCTTTCTTAAATTTGAGTCATAAACTCAATTTCTTTTAGTTTATCCCCCCTAATAGTACAAACACCATACGTACTTAACCTAACTAAGGTGAATGTAGGACAGTTAGCTACATGGTAGACCGAGGCTTCTCAGTCTACAGTGACCTGTGAGAACTTCTATCAAATTACTGAACCTAGTTCTGCCGAGTCCTAGAAAAAAATTCCTACTGTTAACACTGGGGCCAAGAATAAAAAGCTTGGTTTGCCTATGCTCAGACAGTTCGGGTAACTCTTCTTCAATCTCTGCTGCAGCCTGACATTTATAAGATGTCTAGCATAAGCAGCAGAAAGAAGAAATGCTGGTTTCCGCCCTACAAAGAGCTTTTTGGCACAGACCATCACAAGTGAATAAACCCTTTCATTGTTTGAAACATCGCTATGTCCCAGAACCCACAAATGTTAATTAAAATTGTTATGTTTACTGCCTCTCATAAGTGCATGTAAAGATAATTTTATGCACCAAACAATAATTTGTTAAGACGCTACACTTTATACCCATGTGACTAATATTGTAAATCTTCTGCTTTCTTTTTCCATCTGATTAACATTGATAGTTTAAACTATTCAGTGTTCTTCAACATTGTGTTCTATACAAGTGGGTTTTCACAATATTCGGTTGAACAACATTTTCATTAGTATGAATTCGTTTCTTTTTATTATCATTAACCCCTGTTGATAGCGGAAATAAGAAATTGGTAACGATAAAAAAGAAGATTCGTACAATTCTCTATGACCCATAATAGCAAGGTATCCAAGCAAATAGAAACTACGTTTGAAAAAAGTAGGAAATAGCCCCGTTCCGTTAATTTTTTTCTGTTTTAAGTTGTTTAGATAAAAGATATGTATATCAGAGATTAGGAAATTTTATTGGTGCAGAGTCTATTGAATTAACATTATTTCGCTTAATATTTTATTAAAACTGGTTATATATTCAGACATTAGAGTTTACATCTAAATTTCTACGCAGTTAGTGGCCTAATTCAGTCAAGTAAATGTGGATATTACTCTAATGAATTTGTAAATGAGTCCTTGTTCTTCAATCCTCCAGTCTAATTTAAGATTCAAAATATTGTAAAATGAATATTTAAAATTCATTCAGTTTTTGTGAGAGGAATTATGAAAATTAGTTTCACTCTTTGTTTGAAGATTAGTTTATTATCTACTTCTTTGTTTTGTAATCTTATAAGAACTTGAATTAGTTCACCTAAAGTTTGTAAATTAAAAAAAATAAACGTGGTAATATGTTGTATTATTCATCTTTATTAATATAAAATAAAGTGAATCAAATGAAATCAGCTATTGTGATATGTTTTTTCAATCAATTTGTATGAAATATAAGAGAAATAAATTTGTGGATATCTAACTTAAAATCTAAGATTTGAATGGATCAGAAACTTAACACAGAAGCTAATTTATGGACTTTTAAGCTGTGTATGGGTAGCTGCACAGGTATACAGGTATTTTTACTGCAGCAAGTTGATATTGTTTGGGTGATTTTAGTTTCGTTTCCATTAATCCTAATTTGCTCACTTTAACAAAGACAGTTCTACATACAAAATAAAAAGTATACCTAGAATAAAATAAAATTTGAGCTTAATATCTAAATTTGCAAAACGAAAAGGAAACTGCAGATCTAATGACAGTTATGGACTGTAACAATAATGATATTTTCTACTATTCTATAACTTCTAATAATATATACATATTGTTGGTGCCACAGAGGTTAGTAAATAAGATATTATTATTAACCGTCATACCTCGTCTAACGCTGGTGAAGTCACACGACCGGTTTCGCAATTGCTGTATCATCAATAGGACTAAACGTTACCTTCCAAAATCATGGATATAAATATCTATTTTAACTCAATGGTGCCAATACATGCCTAAGTTTTCTATCTAATAGTTTTATTTTATTTTTTTAATCTGTTTCTTGTCTTTTACAATTTATGTCGTCTTTGTCCTGTCCATCCTGTCGTCTTTTCATCAAATCAAACCCCAGACAGACATAATATTTAAACCAATAAAATCATGAAAAGATGACAGGATAGACAGGACAAAGACGACTTAAATTGTAAAAGACAAAAAACAGATTAAAAAAGTAAAATAAAATAAAACTATTAGGTTGGAAATTTAGGCATGTATTGGCACCATTGAGTTAATATATCTATAGATATATAAATATCATATCTATACCATAGATATGCATATCTGCACCATAGATATCTATATCAGTAATGTCGGACGGTTAATAATAATATTTTCTAATAATATTTTTGGAATACCACGTATCATATCTGAATTTTTGTATAATACCCGTCAAAGCCGCGCAAGTCCGCCTGTATTTTCTAAATTCACTTAAGAATATGCTGAAAGGAAATATCCACGAGTAAGTAAACTAGCCTATATGTAGTCGAGAATTAGTGACTGACGAACACTGTTAAGCAGGCTAGTTGAAGTTTCATCTCAGTGAACAATTGTGTTCACTTAGCAAACAGCTACTACGTAAAACACATTATTTTTTAAATCATTAGTTGTGCAAACCGTAATTGTGTGGTATTTATTCATTCTGAGGTAAAATGGATAAACCAACAAAAGTCTCCACACAAATGAAGTTTTATTCAACGCGTTTCGAACACTTTGTGTTTTATTCAACGCGTACTGTGTTCGAACCACTTTGTGTTTGTACAACGAACACTTTGTTTTCGAAACGCTTGAATAAAACTTCATTTGTGTGGAGACATTTGTTTATCCATTTTACCTCAGAATTACATTATTTTTTGTTTACTAGGTGAAGTGAAGCTCAAAGTGATGGCATTATTTAAATCGATTTCCATGTCACAGACTTCAAAGAAAGTTCAAATTAATATTGATAATATGATATAACAATCTTAAGTATACAAGATGGACACTGAAGGAGTTGACATGACATCATAGGGACGCAAGATTATGAGTAGCACAAAGCCCAAGGAGCGTCACGAACGAGAAGTTCACTACTTCTCATAGTCAAGAAAATCAAGAAAAATCGAACTTGATTAAACGTGGGTTTACTATTACAAGCCCAAACCCAAAAAACGAATCATGGAGTGAATACATCCCAGGTCATCTTTAAGGAAAATCAAATCAGAACAGCTGATTCGACAGTGCTGAACTGTTGACATGCTTTGAGACACTGAAGGTGCAGTTTTATATTTATTAAAGCTAATAACTTTTATACTTATTAAGTTGACTGCTTATACTTAGTAAGCAGTAACCAATGTTTTAAAAGTTGCTGATTACTAGGCAATCAGGATTCTTTTTCTGACTATGGGATATAGAATATTGAAATGAGCCCTCTTGTTCTTGTTCCATGTTCTTTTACCTTAGTCGTTTGATAATTTGTCCTAACGGACTGTTTCTTGTTGATACATTCACATTTTAGTTACTGTATACCAGAAGTTGCATGTGTTTTGTAAATCTATCCTTCTTAAATATTTCCTTCTTAAATATTCAATTACAGCAGTTACAATTATGGTAATATTCATATTATAACTATAATACACCTCGTATACTCTACCTGGGATGTCACCCATCTTCAAAAAGAACTGATCTAAGGAGTCTGTTTCTACCTAATATTTATCTACCTTATCTACCTAATGTTTCACCGCTGTCTCTACACATCAGTTCTTTTTGAAGATGGGTGACACCCGAAACCAGTCAGAGTGCTACAGGTATAGTATACGAGATAAGACTGTGTATTAGAGTTATAATATTAGTAATACTAACCACAGTGGAAATAATAAGATGCATGAATTATAATAATAGTTTCTAATATTGAATTCAAATCATTCCAGGGATGTCTATTTAAATTATAATTAATACCTGCATTATTCTCAATAACTATTCACGATGTTAACATTCCAGCAAGGGATCATGAAAAGGTTTGCTTTCGATAGCCTCATTTCAAACCTTTTCATGAATGTGATAATAGTCTCTAATATTGAATTCAAATCATTCCAGGGATGTCTATTTAAATTATAATTAATACCTGCATTATTCTCAATAACTATTCACGATGTTAACATTCCAGCAAGGGGTCATGAAAAGGTTTGCTTTCGATAGCCTCATTTCAAGTTTATCACCATTATTTTAAAAGAAGAATTTAAAATGACAATGATGAAATTAATTTTCATTTAAGTTTAAATTGAATATTTTAAAACTAAGAAGTTGGTTTTTTCAAGAGGCATAAATTTCCCTTAGGATAGATAGTGGCTGTGCTGTTTTATCGCCTGTTTAAATACCACCATAAATAACAACAAATCTAGGGCATACGTCATTTGTGCAAACATGTGTCTTCATTTTGCCAAGAGCTTTGAACAATGCGTTGACAATTTGTCATTTACCACTCCCCTCATTCTGCAGCAGAATATTTCAAAAATCATCTCCCTGGTAAAACTTTTATTGTCCCGCAGTTAAAATTTTAAAATCAAAATCCTATAATAAATTTAAAAAATCAATAAAAAAAAGTTTGTTTTTCTTATTCCTTTATTTTTATTCTAAATAAATTGCCACCAAATAGATTTGTCTTTGTTAAAAACAAATTAAATTTTTTTTTCTACCGTGAATAATTTGTTAAAACTAAAATTTGTCTAATAATTAAAAATGACACTTTAGTTTTTCCATCTATAAACATTCGGATTTGGTGTCCACATTGCCACAGAAAAGGCCACGCATATCATCCAGTTTTAACACCAGATGTTCGTTTTTTTTTACAAAGTTATAAAAGACTGTTAGGTTATGGCTCAAGTAAATTCATAAAAAAAAGAGATTACTATTCTTTAATTATTGTAATAATATAAAATAAGCATTTTAATTTCTTTTATCACTTTAACAAAACATATTCCTTGTATGTCAACTACCAACAAAAAAGAGGTATTCCTTGATAATATTCCATATTGCATCTAAACTTCTAATAATTATGGAAGGTAAAAATTCTAAAAAAAGTCATAAAATTGTGGGACAGGAATACTTCGTTGGATATCTGGAAACATAACAATTAGAAAGATTAGCCCAAAATTAAATTAAATTAAATTAATTCAAATTCTCTGATTTTTAGATAAATTAGAAAATCATAAAAAAATGGAAATTGGGATCTTAATTTTTGCTAAAACTATATAATATTTTGTACCAGGAGTTACTAATTTATGTTTCCATGTACATATGCGTTGTTTTGACTATGTAAAATAAAATTAAAAAAAAAAAAAAAAAAAAATGTTTCTTAAAACTTTAGGGTCTCATAAAAAAAAATAAGGCGATGTGAAAAGTTTTCTTTTGGGCACCAGGTTAGCTCAGTGGCAACGTGCTCTATTCTGAACTGGTGGTCCTGAGTTTTGTAATAAACTCTGGCCATCGATTTAGTCATGTGAGGGGTTAATAAATCTGAGATTCGTCCCTCAGAGAAGCGTTAAACTGTCCGTCCCGTGCTTGTACGGCGTCCGATACTGTCTAAAGATCCCTTTAAAACACTTGAGCTAGGCAAAATTTAGGACTCCCAATGTAGAATCAATGGGTGATGCAATATTCCCTCCAGAAATCAACATCGGAGGGCTGATTCTGTCAGTCCCCTAGTTCTCCACAAAACAAAACAGTATTTCTTTAATATAAACCATTAGTTAACCAATACAAAGTGTTGTGGGTGCTAATAATATATATATATATATATATATATGGGATCTACCCCCGGAGGAACGGAAAATAGTCAGGAGGCTAGAACAAGACAGCTACAAGGTCGTCAATGCAAAAGCTGCTGTGTATTTTAACCATATATATATATATATATATAAAACGATTTCACATAAACAAGTGAAATAACAATCAATGATCAAACCACAATATAAAATGGGAAAACAAGACTAAGATCATTCATCCGTAACAAGCGGTCTTCGTCAGAGTCAGTTGAGTTTTTGACTTGAGGAAGACTGCTTGTTACGGTTAAAAGATCTTAGTCTTGTTTTCCCATTTCATATCGTGGTTTGATCATTGTTATATATATATATATATATATATATATATATATATATATATATATTATATATATATATATATTGAGGTAAAATTGATAAACAAACAAAAGTCTCCACACAAATGAAGTTTTATTCAACGCGTTTCGAACACTTTGTGTTCATCAGGAAGACACTATAATACAAATTATATCTAATCAGTTACAAACTTAGAGTGAAATAAAATTCAATTAGGAGAATTTAAGACATACCCAAAGATGTGGTGCTGACGGGTTGGTCCAGTGAAAACACCACCTAAGATCTTTCATCCGTAACAAGCAGTCTTCGTCAGAGTCAGTTGAGTTTTTGACTTGAGGAAGACTGCTTGTCCTCAGCACCACCAGAGTCAAGACTGCTTGATTGACTCTTTGGTCCGTCAACACCACATCCTTGGGTATGTCTTGAATTCTCTTAATAGAATTTTGCTTCACTCTAATTTTGTAACTGATTAGATATAATTTATATTATAGTGTCTTCCTGATGATGAACACAAAGTGTTCGAAACGCGTTGAATAAAACTTCATTTGTGTGGAGACTTTTGTTTATTTATCAATTTTACCTCAGAATGAGTAAATACTGCACAATTACGGATTGCATAACTAATGATATATATATATATATATATATATATATATATCAGTTATCCATTAAGCCATTTTAAAAAAAGAAAATTTATTTCCGATGTTAAAGTTTTGTATGAAGATGGTGTAATATATTTATTCAATGTAATTTTTATCAAACTCCATTTGATTTTGAAATCAGTGGAGTACATGTTTTCCCCTTATAGAAAGTATGTTAAACTTTTTACCTTTAAAAGTTTGATTTGGTGTTTTTTTCTGATATAGTGGACATGTACCTATTCAGAGGGTTCATTAAAATACTATCTTTCCTGAGAAGAAAAGTAAAAGGATAATGTTTCAACTAATAATAAAGATAACTTCCAACTTAAATACAATAATAAACATTCTGATCTTCTATTATAAACATTAGTAGAAAGTGTGAGATTTTCCTCAAAATATTAGTTATTCTTATGTAAACTTAAAAAAAAGAAAACAATTTTCGTCTATTTTGATGTTATAATTGAGTAAACCGTTGTTAGATAAAAAAGTAATCTTTACTAATTACACATTAATTACCGTAAGCGTCTTTGAAGAGGTCTGAGAAAAAAGTATTTTTATACCGTTATACTCGTATAATTATTTTTTTTCAAAATTACAGTAATTAATTTAATTTTTACTCACTGCCTTATTCTTTTGAGATTTTTCAAAAATAAACCAAATTGTATTCCACCACATAAGGGATTATAATTTGGTTATTTTATAGTCTTTTATAGGAGTATTTGACTTGTAATAAAAGCAGTTTTTTTTTTACATTCAAGATAAATTCTATTGAATTATAAAGGTTTTCTAACCACTTTGAGATAGCTTAAGTCCTTAAATCGATTAACCACTGTCAACTTATAAGCGTTAATATCACCTGCCAGTGGGATTTCTTTCATAAATACTATTCAGTTGACATATTATTTAAATATTTGGATGTAATATGCCAATCTAAAAGTAAAGTATATCATAATACTGGTTTGTAAATAACGATTGAGCTCTATCGAATAATTCACGTTAAATTAAACAAAACGGAATACAAAGTGATGCATAAAATGTTGACTAACTTTTTCAAAATGCAGATAATTAAACGATGATTAAACGTTTCCTGATATGACAGTATTGATCATACAATCAGATTGAATTAGTTTGAATGAATTTACTTTCAAAACTCAAATATTTAGACTCTTATATTGTGATGTAACGTTTTCTCTTTCCTAAAAAACAATTTTGTGGTACTTATTAAGTAGTATGGAGAAAGTATGACTCACTAATCATACACATACACTGTCTATCTCTCACTCTATCACCCTCTATCTCACACTCTATGAATGTCTGTCTCTATTTATTTTCTCGCTCCTGCTCGTACACACAGAAACACACACACACACACACACACACACACACACACACAACCCAAAACACAAATACAAACACAAACACACACACACGCACGAACACACGAACTAAAATACAAATCCACAATGATTATTCATAAAATTACCCGTAAATAGCAAATTTTGGAAAATTTTTCGATACGTTTTGATCTGCTGACGAAAAAAATGTACACCTAATAAATATATATATTTAATATGAACCGCAGTCAGGAGATTATAGATTTTCTGACCAAAAGTTTATATTACACACCGGCTTCTTCATATCAGGAGATAATCAAAATATGAATTAGCCCTGTTAATATTTAATCAGGATAAAAGTTGCTTATCATTCATATACATAGCCAACAGGAACACGTTCTACAATGGACAACAAGCGTTTCTCGCTATCAATAGGCACAGAACAAAGATACTAACACAGTCTCCAATTTTCGGTTGAACTGTCATAAAGAGAGTAGAGATACACCAAGCGTGGAGACTCAACCATCACTTGGTCGCTTCCCTACCTCTTCTCTCCTCATGACTGTTCAATCCAAAAATTGGAAACTGTAAGTGTGTTCGTATCTTATTCTGTGTCTATAGTTTACTGTGAAACGTATATATATATATATATATATTATATAATATATATAAATTTTGACAAAAGTATCAACCGTGAAATAGAGTGACAAGTGTTCATTCAAACTAGACATTTGTTGTTGAAATCCATACATTATGTTTCTTTGTAAAATAATCTCTAATATAATATTTAGTTTTTCTGCTACAAAATTTCATCATTCTGCCAATGAAAAAAGGTTTTAAATAAAAACCGTTAGCAATGAAATTTTAATTTGAACCTGAAGAATTGACCTGATAAAATGTTTGTACCTGATAAACTTTAATTTTTGTACATCTATATATATATATATAGTTCAATGTTGATAACGCAATATAAAGAAATTAAAAATGCACATTTACAGTCTGTAATTTTCGGTTTGAACCGTCTACAGGGGACGTAAGAGAGGGAAAACAAGCATACAAGTACGGTTGTTGGAGTTTCCTCTCTTATCTCTCCCGAAGACGGGTCAAACCAAAAATTAGAGACTTTGTGTGTCTGTTTTCAATTTATCGATGTTTTGTTATCTAACTGAAGTTTCTGAGCCAGTTTTGGATCTGACATGTAAATGTCATAAATGTTATAAATATGGAAGTATTAAAGTAAAAAATGTTGTTACACTGTAGATATCCCTTTTTGGGTTTCTTTATCATTTTTATAAATCTTTTATTTCTTTCCTTGATCTCTTTTGCCTACCTAAACTTATATGTACCTATTGTAAGCTTCTTATCAAATTATTATCAAACATGTCTCACGGCCAACTCCCATTTCGATTATTTCCTGATACTAGGCAATTGGTTTGAAACATAATATCTTCAAATCAGATGATAGTGAATGCTGATATGCAGCATTCAAAAGAAGATGTTTAAAAGACTTCTTTTGATCAAAATAAATGTTGTTGTTTCCCTCAAATCCATTATTAAATTAGTCAATTTTACTGGAATTTGTATGTGTTGTCGCATTATACTAGCAGTAAAAATTATTAAAACTATTAAAGTGAAATCGTTGATTATACAACAAAGAGAATATTTAGTCTTGTAATATACTGTTAATTCTAAGGATTTTGTGCAGTAACTATACCAGTTAATTTTCTATTTGGCAAAGTATCGAAATTTGTACACATTTATGTTCCACTTGTGGAACATTGTTTTCATTAAAACCATAAGAGTTGAATGTATATACTCGTACTTATACATCATACTACTATTATTTTCATTTTTTATTTATTTATTCTTATATGGGTGGTAGGGTGATGAAATTCATTTACCCACATAGTGCTGGGCTCCCAGATAAGCCAGAATACCAACTAAAACACTCCCTTTTCTTCAAAGCTACTAACCTGGAATCGTTAATCACATTACTTCAGGTTAGGCCTTTCTTTTATCAATGTGGTGATCTTCTGTCCTAGAGATTTTTTCTTTCTAAAAAAATGTTTAAGAAAATGTTTTCCTCTTCTTTCAGAGATTATTCTCTTCGCCACCTGACCTTTTTTTATGGGATTGTTACTTTATGTAGGTCATGTATACTAAGGTATTTACATCACCTTCTCTATATTCTTCTTTTGGTCGAAGACAATGTAGATAAAACTTGTTAAATGTCTCCATGTGACCTCATCATGAAGGATTTTTTCTATAAAACTTTCAGGAGTAACAGGTCCTATCATTGTTTTCAGTTTGTCGCGTAGCACCTCCCACTTAGTGCCGATGAAGAAGGTGGCCTCAGCGACGTCCTCATCACTGGACGTGCAATGGACATATATATGTCTCAGCCTTACCAATTCTTCATAGGATTACTATTTCTAGTAGTAGTATTAATATTACATTTATTTACCACTCATTATGTAATATTAATATATTACACAACAACATAATATTAATATTATGTAACACTGTAATGTAATATTAATTATATTTCAATGCTCCAGTGTATATTGAAATACCTTCACCAATTAAATTAATTTAAAATTTCACAACTTCTGATATTTTCTAAATTACAAAATTAAAGCTGTATGGGAGAAATTTAATAAGAATATCAGAAAAATTTCTTTTAATTAATTAATGACACAATTAGTTAATTAATTAGTCAGAGGATTAAGAGTCAGTATAAAATATTCATGGGTTAATAATTTAAATACTTGTGTCTGGTATTGCGTTTTAATTAATAACTTTTCCATTAAAAGCTTCAAAAATATTTTTCATAATTATAAAACTTGATTCAATATAAGTTAAGTCTATATTTAACTAGTTAGTATCCAACCCGAAAAGTTTTCGAAACACTCCAAACCAAAACTATTTTAATTATATTAACAGTCAGAATTGCAAATAGAATCAAACGAATTTGAATTGCAATATATTCCTTTTTCAATCTTAATATTATTTAAATATCTAATAAAGTTTTTTTTAAAAAAACAGACATTTTATAAGTTAATTTTATTTATCTCTGAAATATTTAAGCTGTCCGTACTCCTCCCTCTCGGCTCCACTGAGTCAGTACAATGAAGCATTTGAAACTTCCTACTCCAATTCTTTCGCACCTTTTCTATTGAGTAGAAATTCTTAAATTATTTCCTCTTTTCATGTTGAATGGCACATTTATCATTGTTCTTCACAACCTCTTTAAACACATTCTTGTAACATGGACTGCTGAATTGACTGACATATTTAATAATATTAAGTATATTGGGGGGATTTCAAAATATATGTCTACACACAAAAAGAAAGTTTAATATCAAAACTTCAACGTATTTCAAATACTTAGTGTTCTTGTTCAAGTTTACATCTGCAATGTTTAAATCTCAAGAGTGCAGATGTAAACCTCAAGAAGAACACTAAGTGTCGGAAAAGCTTTGTCAGAGTACCAAGCTAAACTTTTTTTGTGTGGAGATATTGAACTTCTGAATTCTAGCAACTGTATTATTCAAAAAAAGGATTGATTTAAACTTATTTTGCAATTTTTTGGATTTAATTTCACTATATTAAAAAGTATAGTGGTTTAAAAGAAGATGGGTAACTTTAAATTCTAATAACATTTACTATTTTTTTTTGTTTTTGTTCATATTATACAAAATAATTGCCTAGTTAAATTTAATTTAAGTACATTTTGACAAAGAATGAATATTGTATAGGCTCAGGAGTGATATTTTGTTACATCTTTTCCCAGAGAGAGATTGATTCTGTCCTAAAAAGAATAGAATCAGATCAGCCTACATTAGAAGAGCTTGCGCTACAGCATTAAACCACCAACATAATCCAGGGTTTTTAAATAGATAAATAAGAGGGGAGGGGAATCCAGAAGTCTCCTACATTATACAGAAGTATGGCAATTTAAATTTTTAAAATTTAATTTAACTTATTATATATATATATATATATATATATATATATATATATATTGATAAAAGTATCCACCGTGGAATAGAAACAAAACTGAAGTTTATCGGGACTCGGTCAGTTCTTCAGTCTCGGTCAACTGAAGAACTGACCGAGTCCCGATAAACTTTAGTTTTGTATATATGTATATATATTGCAAAAAAAATTGAGATGAAAGAATGTAATTTCCATTAAATATTTTTTTGCATTAAATGTTGCAATAAATGAACATTTTTCTTGACCTAGTATAACACTGGCTACTATTTAAAACAATAAAAAACAATTTTTTAATAAAAAACTTAAAAGGATTATGTATGGAATACCTTAAGATTAATACACGTAAATGTAGGTTCAATTAAGAAAACACACATTGGTTAAAAATGGCCCATTATGGAACTGAACATTCCACACTGGGAGTTCTAAATTTGCCTAACTCGAATCTATTTAAAGTAGAGATGTATTAACATGTACGTGACATTGTACAGGCTCAGGACCGACGTATTAACGTCCTCTCCGAGGGACGACGTGATGGCATTTTTATTTATCTCACCCGTAAACAAATCAAGGGCCAGACTAGCTATCAAACTCTGGATCTACTAGTTTCTAAGGTAAGCACGAAAAAAACTATAAATATAATATGCAATACTATTGTATAATTTTTTAGTAATGTTCTTCTGTCATTCTATATCTTTTTTTTGTCGTTGGTTTTTTAAATTGTTTGTGCAATTCTTAGTTAATTTCATGGGTTTACGGTATTTTTGCAATGCTTTATATTTACATATTGTCGATGTTCATAACATTATAGTGTTTAATAAATACTGGTATAATTACAGAACATTGTGGCAGAATATTATTTTTACTTGGTTAAAGAGTCCGTATCTGTGAAATAAATACTGGTTCATGTTAATATACTCGTAAATTAATATATATATATTATATATATATATATATATATATATATAAAATAAATTCAAAACGAAGGTAACACACAGAAAGATACAGACATAACTCACATCGATATTTCGACCATCGTCGTCATCAGAAGGTGTGAAGAGCGAAGAGCGAAGAGTCCCGCAGGAAGACAGGGCGGTATATATATATATATATATATATATATTCTATGTGGGCCTGACTTCCACGTCACTTAGCCTCCGTATGAATGGTCACAGGTCATCCGTTGGTCAATGCAAGCAGCTGCCTGTTGCTGCCCACGCCAATCTCCATAACCTTCCCTTCAACGATTGCTTCAGGGTTAAAGTATTAAGAAAACTCTCAAATGATGACACCTAGACCACTCTAAGGGCTTCTGAGGAAGCCTTCATTTGGTTATTGGGTGCAAGAAATTCCCCTGGTCTAAATTTAATCAGATGATTTTTTTATTTTTTATTTTATTTTTAATTAATTATTTATTTATTTATTTATTATTTTTTTCCCTCGTTTAATTTTAGTTAGTTATATGTTTTTTTCCTTTCCTTTCTCTTTTTTACTTTTCTCCTCCCTTTTACTTAAATATCACTTTTAATATTTTATTAACTCACAGCCTACACTGGTTCACGTTGGTAAGGTGTCTGCACTGCGTGTCATTGTATCGCGCCAGTTTGCATCGGCCAGTGGACGCATTTACGTCTCCGTTCCTTCATTCTTTCTCCTTTTATTTTCTTTCTTTCTACTCTCCTGAAGACGGCAAGACGCCGAAATTATCGAGATTCGTGAGTGTTCGTCCTTTTTCTTGTGTTCTCTAGCTGTAACTTTAATTATATATATATATATATAGATTTCACATAAACACGTGAAATAACAATCAATGATCAAACCACAATAAGAAAAATGGGAAAACAAGACTAAGATCTTTCAACCGTAACAAGCGGTCTTCGTCAGAGTCAAAAACCCAACTGAAACACTAGATGCAGTGAACATCTGGTGAGGGGTTGAGAAGAGTGGGAGGGAAGAGTGGTATTTTAAAAGGGTGAAAGCGCAGGAAAGGACTAATGTCCAGAAAGGGATGTTTGGAGAAACAAAGGAGTACAGTAAGAAGAGTAAAAAACTATCCGCTAGCTGTCAACCCTCTTTGAAGAGGCTATTGCTCACGTAACGAAAGTATCCAGTTTTAAGAGACCGTTACTTATTGAAGAGACCGTTTTTCTTATTGCGGTTTGATCATTGATTTTATGTATGTATATATAATCAATGATCAAACCACAATAAGAAATGGGAAAACAAGACTAAGATCTTTCAACCGTAACAAGCGGTCTTCGTCAGAGTCAAAAACCCAACTGATGGTTGGGTTTTTGACTCTGACGAAAACCGCTTGTTACGGTTAAAAGATCTTAGTCTTGTTTTCCCATTTTCTTATTGTGGTTTGATCATTGATATATATATATATATATATATATATATATATATATATATATATATGTGTGTGTGTGTGTGTGAGAGAGAGAGAGAGAGAGAGAGAGTGGTGTGTGTTGTATATATATATATATATATATATATATATATATATATAATATATAGTCCAATGTACATAAAGAAACGTAGAGAAATTAAAAACACACACTTACAGTCTCTAATTTTCGGTTGAACCGTCTTCAGGAGAGATAAGAAAGGGAAACCAAGCGCACTGGTACAGGTACGGTACTGTAAGTGTGTGTTTTTAATTTCTCTAAGTTTCTTTATGTACATTGAACTGTATTTGTCCATTTCGGATCGTATTTTCATCAAAAAAGTATATATATATATATACACTTTTTTTCGTTGGAAATACGATCCAAAACGGACAAATATAGTTCAATATAAACAAAGAAACATAGAGAAATCAAAAGAACACACTTACAGTCTCTAATTTTCGGTTTGAACCGTCTTTAGGAGAGATAAGAGAGGGAAACCAAGCGCACTGGTTCAGAGACGGTTGGAGACCAACTCCAATCATAGCTTAGTCAGTACTTTTGTTTATGTATCAATCATAGCTTAGTCAGTACTTTTGTTTATGTATCAATTTCTCTGTTCGTTAATATGTATCAATTTCCCTTAATTTTTCAATTTTTTCATTTATTTATTTATTGTTTTCATATTCCATTAATTTAATGTAATTATAAATTGATTCCTGTCTACCTTATTTTCTGTGAACGGGCGCGCATGCTGCAACACTGTTGGTCTCCAACCGTCTCTGAACCAGTGCGCTTGGTTTCCCTCTCTTATCTCTCCTGAAGACGGTTCAAACCGAAAATTAGAGACTGTAAGTGTGTTCTTTTGATTTCTCTATGTTTCTTTGTTTATATTGAACTATATATATATATATATATATATATATATATATATATATATAAAGATCTTAGTTTTGTTTTCCCATTTCTTATTGTGGTTTCATCATTTATATATATATATATATCAATGATCAAACCACAATAAGAAATGGGAAAACAAGACTAAGATCTTTCAACCGTAACAAGCGGTCTTCGTCAGAGTCAAAAACCCAACTAAGACCGCTTGTTACGGTTGAAAGATCTTAGTCTTGTTTTCCCATTTCTTATTGTGGTTTGATCATTGATTGTTGTTTTACGTGTTTATGTGAAATCTTTTTATATATATATATATATATATATATATAGTCCAATGTACATAAAGAAACGTATGTATAGGATATAGGATATAGGAATAGGATATATATATATATATTGTTTTTGCTTTCTCCGTTCTCCGACGTTTAGTGCCTAGCTCCTTTTTTACGCTAGTGCTGCTCTCTTCGGTTGACTCTTTTTTCTTCATTCGCGCTCCGTTCTTCGACGTGGGGAAATCTCTCTCACTTCGTCCTCTCTCCTGTCTACTCTCCTGATGACGAACAACAGTTCGAAATATTGAATTCTGTAAGTTTTCTTTGTATTGTCTTTTCTGTGTCGTGCTTTGTGCAATTTAAAGTTTTATATATATATATATATATATATATATTATATTATATTAACCCCACTATAATATGTATTTTTTGGATAATGTAAAACGGAAAACCATAAAAATCAAAACAATTATATTCCACTTTGAGTTCTACTTGAATGATAAAAGTATTCCTTTATGTCTTAACTTTGTAACATCAGCTTACTTTTAGCTGTTAATCATTAACCCTATTTTAAAAATATTATATAACTGAAAATTGAAACAGTTTCAAGTTAAGTTTTTATTAGGGTTATTAAAAAGAAAGTGATACAAACATTAAGCTCTAAAACTGAAATTGTAGTTTATTGTTGAATAGTAATAAAGTGTAATTTATAATCAAAATGAAGTTATATAACTTTCACCGTTAAGGCAAACTTTGTTTTGCTTTGCCTCATATAAAAACTGAAATATACACTCTCTTAGAACACTCTTTGTAATTGAATGATTTCAATCTTCAAAATTGACGATTTCAACATTAATATGTTGAAAAAAAATATTAGTAATAGAAAAGTATTAAAAGTAAAATAAGTTTATTTACTTATAAATATTAACTATTATACTTATTAATTAGTTTATTTATTTATAATTTACCTATAAATTATAAATATTACTTATTTACTTATAATAAACAAGTAATATTGTTTATTTTTCCACACAAAAATAAGTTTATAGAAAAGAACTACAATTGCTTTTCCTGTTACAACAGATTACACTTGCTAATCTGCAACTTGGGTGAGTGAGTTAGAGTATATTCAGAGGTCCCTCCCTGTTTCATTTACCTAAGTTGCAGGTGTAGCCTGAAGAAGAACACTCAGTGTTTGAAACTAGTTGCTGAATTTATTTCATAAAAGTTGTTTCTGTGTGGAAGCTAATTCATGTGCTTCTGAAGAATTTATACACAATAGATGAGGATAATATGAAATTGTATAAAATGCTTCATCACAAACAAAATGTATTATTTTTTTGAGTAAGCAACTCGTTTTGAACTGTTAGTTTTCCACTTTAGGGTTATTTGCCTGTAAAACTATATAAGCTGCTAGTTTTCTTTCTTTTACATTAAATAATATTATTATTAATTGGGGCAATTTCTGATTATTTTGATTATATTGATACATTGCTTTTACTAATAAATTTCGTATATTCAACAAACACATTCTACATGACATTTCTTAGATAATTTTTAAAAAAATAATTGTTTATATTTGATTTTTGCTAATAAATAATTTGCACATAAGTGGCATAACTTTGCATCTAGTAAAGCTGGTTTAAATGTATTGTTACCAACATTATTATAATTAAAAATATATAAAAATTATAACAATAATAAATTAAACAGTATGGTAAAATTAATAAATAAAACTAATACAAAGAAAAATATTTATAGTTTAAAACAAAACTGAAAATAACTGTAAGAAAACAAGAGGGTAAGTTAAAGCGTTAGCAAGATATATGTGTAACCGTAGTTATCATTCTAGATGGAAATCTCTTTTCAGATGAATGTAGTTTTTATTCCGACCCTATGTAACATACTCTCTGTCTGATGTAGGTAATTTTTTTAGCAGAATAACAGAAAAAACTCATAAGGTTTTTCTCTGTACCTGTGAAATTTTTGCACGTCTCATCTCAATCAAATATACTCATACCTTTTCTAAAAGTTTCTATTACAAATTGTTTTAATAAAGTATATTTTATTGCTATAAACTTTTAATTAAATTCATGAATTTCATCATTATCACAGAGGTTAGTATTATTAATATTAAACATATAATCTACCGTCTCACCTCGTACATTACTGCCGTAGCTGTTGGACCGGTTTCGGGTGTCACCCATCTTCAACACGAACTGATCTAATGAATCCTACCTATCTGTTTATATAACCTACCTACTAACCCAATGCTGCCTAGATTTTATTAGTTACTTTTTTTACCACCACTTTATTTTTATTTATTTATTATATTATTATATTATTTAAGTAATTCTTTTCCATTTATTTTCGACATTGTCATGTCTGTCAAGGTCGTTTTATTTTCTTTAAGGGTTTAAATAGTGTGTCGCTTTGATGATTAACGATAAGAAATCATCAATTGACACACTATTTAATCCCTTAAAGAAAATAAAATGACGACTTACAGAATGACAAAGACGAAATAATAGGAAAAGAATTAGACTAAATAATAATAACTAATTTAATATGAAATAAATAAAATTAAGTGGTGGTAAATAAGTAACTAATAAAATCTAGGCTGCATTGGGAAAGTAGGTAGTTATTTTAAACAGATAGGTAGGTTTTATTCATCAGTCGTTATTAAGATGGGTTTCTCGATACCCGACAGCTACGGCATATTATACAAATCTACGTCACTGGTACATTATCTAGTGTCGGACGTTTGGGTACCCATTAAACTTCAAGTGTAAGTTATCACTTCAGCCAACTTTTTTAGGAAAAATTAAAAAAAAATTAACGTGAGAGGCCGAGTCCAAGATGCATTAGCGGCAAAAATGCATATATGTCTTTTCTGATTGAAGTTTATTATGATTATTATTGGTCGGTTAATGATTAATTAATTAGATGCTGGTAAAATTAAAAGTTCTTATTAATCAAAATTCATTTTTCTTTTTTATGTTTTTCATACTTAATTCTTTTTTATATTAATATTTTTAATTCAATTATTTTCGTTTCATATTGATTAAAAGTACAAGAGTGGTAAGAAGACATTAAGAGTGTGTCTGTTTTTATTACCATAAAGAACTAAATGTGTTCACTTCGTAGAAAAACAAATAAACCTGCTTTATTAAGTTACATTTAGCAAATACATAAATATACCAAACAAGTTTAGAAGAACAATTTCTAAATAACAATATATATAAATGCTGATAAGGAATGTCATTTTATTGTACTTTATCTTAGCATCTGAAAATAGGGTTTCATCTAGAAAGGCACTTTTAATATAAGAAAGTAATTTAATTAGTCTTCATCGGATGGTGGCTTATTTAATTTAACGTTTGTCTCTCTGAAACTGAAACACTACGCTTCCATCAACCGATTCGAAATATCATAATTCTTAATTAAACATTTTTAATAGTGACATAAATATTTAATTAATTTTAAAAAATAAAAATAAAATTGTGTTAAAGAATTAAATTATAATTTTAATTTTAAAATGTAATATCAAGAAAAATTAATAAATAATATAGAGTAGAAAATAATAATTAAAAAAATCAAAGCTATTATAAATCAAAAATTATAAATAATAAGTCGAAATAAAATTTTGACTCAAATCAAACCCTATATGTCAAATAATTATAATTAAGAGTTCTACTGCGGTATTATTCATGATAATTATAATTTATAATAATACTATCATGAATAATATTACAGCAGTACTCTTAATTATAATTATTTGACATATAGGGTTTGATTTGAGTCAAAATTTAATTTCGATTTGTCTTTGATATGTCAAACTTCTCCGACTTAGTTTTTCTGTTCTGGTATTTATCTGGTAACGAACTATTCAAAATAACGGCTGTTCAAAATAAGTACTCTGTTTAGTTCAAAGTATGTGTAATTTTTATTCTAATAATCCAGTTGGTATCACCAGATTCATGTATTCCTATATTTGATTAAGATTTGAGTTCAGAAATAAAAAGGAAGTCGAAAACTTATGGTTATCATTACTAGCAACAACAGAACATCCTTAACAGAAATAACAACAAATTTGGAGTGGCTTACACTCAACTTTCCTATAAGTAATATTTCAGTTAGCTGATTTTTTACAGCTAACAAGTTTTTTTTTTGCTTTTATTTTTTAATAAAATTGCTTCCATCATAAATCATCTGTTTTGATTACTGCCTCATCTTATGATAATTTTTTTAACTACTTGCATTTATCAGTTTTTCTTTTATGGATAAAAATTTTAAAGAAATAGTCCTTTAAAAAGATGAATACAAAACTCATTATTACATTTATTAAATAAAAAAGAAAAACGGAAGTCAAAGAAATGAGGCAAGCAATTAAAAGCAGAAATGATAATGAGAGTGTAAAAGATAATTGATATTAATATACAAGGTTAGTATTCTTTTGATCAAAAGAATCTCTTCAATTGTTTCTTATTGATTATTTCGTTGATGTACTCTTTTCATAATAAGTTACTTAAAATTTAATTTTGTGGAAGTATCATTCCATGAAACATCCCTTTCAGCAATCTTCTCTAATATTCTTTCGCCTGTTTCATATTCATAAAGTAATAGCTTTGAATAACCTTGTATTGTAATACCATACCAATTTCAATAAAAACTATTTTCTTTTTTTTACTAAACCATCTAATGGGGGTGTAGCGGGGTAATAGTCGAGCGGCCTCCACAAGATTCGATATATTCGATGTGAACACTTGGTCAAAAATTGTGAAAAGAAAGGATTCCAATCATCAAAAGTCAATATTTGATGCTGCATGGGATTACTACCCCCATAAAACCAGATTCTGCCAATTTTTAGATATTTTATTTTTTTGCGTCAATTGAGGTAACTATAATAAGTTTCTATGAACTGATATTTCTTTCTAGATCACCAAAGAAGCCTTATGAATTTTTTCAGTCCTTTACATTGCAATGTAAACACAAAAATGTATTCATATTTATCAAGAAAACTCATTTTTTACTAATTTTTTGGCATAAAAAAATTAATTACAGAAGTTCTAAAGCGAAATTCAAAAACACCTATTTATATGTTGTAGGCTAGTTAATAACGAGTTAAAAGCGCTATTAAACATGTAATTATCGATTTTCTTTGAGGCCACAATCCGATTTTAGTAAAAGTATGTTTTTTTCCCTACATTTTCGGATATGCTTCCTTCTATATATTGAAACTTCTTTTTGCAAGTTTTTGACGACTCAAATTTTTGAAAATATACTTTCTATGCTTTTTAACATTACTGTGAATTAAAATAGGTAAAAAAAATTTCACAGGATATCTCATTAAATTCATAAAAAAGTTGAACGGGCAGTGTTGCTATTCTTAAACTAGACATCACCTCCATCTTCTAATTGTAATTCGTATAGATCCAAAAAATGTTTATTGTAAAAAAATTATTTGTACATATCGTCTGTATAAAAAATAATAATAAATGAATACATTTTTGAGTTTCGCAATGTAAAGAACTGAAAAAATTCTTTGGTGATTTAGAAAGAAATGTCAGTTCATAGAAACTTATTATAGTTACCTAAATTGACGCAAAAAAATAAAATATCTAAAAATTGGTAAAATCCGGTTTTATCGGGGTAGTAACCCCATGCAGCATCAAATATTGACTTTTGATGATATGGTATCTTTTCTTTTCACCATTTTTGACCAAGTTTTTAGGTCGAATAAACCGAATCTCGTGGGGGCCACTCGACCATTCTTAACCCGTTATGGGAATATCTATCCACTATTGACAAATAGCTGTTGAGATTTCATTGGTATTTTATTATTCCCATTATTTACTGGGATTTCTTTATTCATTCTTGGGATTTCGTTAAACTTTACAATTGGTAAATTTAATAAAAACCGTAGATAAAATAGGAAAAAATAATACAAATATTTAAATAGGATATAAATTTATGATTTTTTTTTTCATTACTAACATGTTGTATGTAAAGCTTTATTTTTCATCAAAGCAATTTGATCTTGTCATGGTAATTCAGAATGTTCACTTATAATCCCAAGCAGTATTGCCACCTATTTCACCCTGTCTGACAGAAGTATTGTACTCCTGAGTTTCCAATCAAGCGAGCTTTCATCCTTTATCTCCTTTACAAAACAAACTAGTTCTGTAGCTTTCCAAAAAATAGAAAATAAATATTTTTATATATCTATTATCATTTGAAAAAGCAGATCAGTAAACAACAAGAATTTCAATACTTAAAATGAAATACACTCAAAAAAACAAGTTTCCTATCAACGAAAATTGTAGAATTTATTTTAGTTATTTAAAAGTACTCTAATACCATCAAACTTTCTACACCCTCATCACAAGATTAGTTGCAGATATATTTAGAGTTATTCTTCAGATAAATGAAATGCTTGTTTGTTAAGGCTTTCCTGAGCTGATTTTAATTTTTTATCTTTACAAAAGCACCTCCTATTGAATTTCTCCCATATATGTTCATTATATTTTGTGATTATTTAGCAACTAACTTCTTGGTTACCTTTACAGTATAGTTAATAAGTATGGATGTTTTCCGATTTTTTTTTCTTTCATACCATAGAGGGTTAGATATTTTCAACTGATTTTTATTTTTTTATGCCTCGTTATTTATGAGCCATCGTTTATATAAAAGTAAATGTCCGCGAGTATATTCCTTTCATATAGAAGTAAATGCATTATATATATCAAAATATTGCAAGGAAAGAACTCGTAGAAATGTAGAACATAAAACTCACTTCAATATTTCGATTTCGTCGTCATCAGGAGAAAGAGAAGAACAAAAAGAGGAGTTTCGGTTGGCAAACAGAACTCATATATGCATATGAGTAAGTAATGTAAGGAAGTTACGATATTTATATAATTTTATATATATATATTGAATGAACAGTGTTGCGTGTTCATTCAGACTACAGTTGTTAAAAATCCACATACTATTTTTCTTTGTAAAATAATTTGTAATATAATACTTTGTTTTTCTGTTTCAAAATTTATACTTCTGCCTATGAAAAAGGTTTTAAATATAAACCGAAACGTTGGCAATGAGAGTTTAATTTGAACCTGAAGAACTGACCGAGTCCCGATAAACTATAGCTTTGTTTCTATTCCACGGTCGATACTTTTATCAATATATATATATATATAACAAGATTTCACACACACACGTGAAATAACAATCAATTATCAAACCATAATATGAAACAGGTAAAAAAATTCAGATCTATCATCCACAACAAGCAGTCTTTGTCAGAGTCAAAAACCCAAATGAGTTTGGTTTCTGAATTTGACGAAGACCGCTTATTTTTGTTGAGAGATCTGAATTTTCTTTTCCCTATTTCATATTATGGTTTGATCATTGATATATAAATATAAAAGTTACAACTATCTTTATATCTAAATTTCTTTGAGATTCCCAACAGAATATACTGGCAAACATGTCTATCTGCACCTATATGAATAATACTGATTGCCACTATTTGAATCAATATTTGTTTTTGCATTTTCTTAAAGCATGTTTTTTTTTAGTTGTGAATCATTCAAACTAATTGATTTTATATATTGTATTAAAAATACATGTATAGTTTACATGCTTGTAAACTATAATAATAGTTGTAATACTTGTAAAAATGTAGTTTTCTTCTTAAAATAAACCTATATGTTTCATAAGCAAATTGATTAAGAAATCATTTCGTATAGGAAAGTTTTTAATACTTCTCAATAATAAGTGACTGATTAAATAACTAATTGATAAAATAAAAATATGCAAAATTTGAAAAATATGAAGTAAATTAAATTAATATTCTTGGTTTGAAACCTATATTAACTACTTTACTAGCATCCTGTTTCAACTCTTTTTTTTAGAGATTTGTCTTTATTATATACAATATAAATCGTATGTAATACATTTTTTATTAAATATTACAGGGCATAAGACTGTGCATTTAATTTGAAGTTTCCAAAGATTAATTAAAACTTGGCGGCCTGAATGAATTATTCGTCATATATATAAGAGCCCAAGTTAAATTAGATATTTTACGAGTGACAGTAAATCTCGATGAAGCTCTTGCTCCCTCACCTTCCATGTCAAACATACAAATTTTAATAAATTATTTTTTTATATATCATATGCGTGTTATTCTGATTCATAGTGGATTACTAGTTTTATAAACAAAAGATATATGGATAAATAAATGTGGTGTCATTTTATTATCGTTATATGACTTTCCTCTTTCGAATAAAAACTTTATGTTCAAGCCCTTTCAATTTAATGTCATCGTTATTTCGTGGTCAGTATGACCAAATTATTTTCGTGTACGTTCGTTCAGATAAATAAATATGAACAAAATTTCTTAAAATATAGTCGAAATATGCATCATATGTATAACATAATATTAAAACTTTAAATTACAGCTTTACTGTAAATTACTGTAATTTAAAATGTTTATAGTCCATGTGGACCGTTTCTTCAATTTAGCATAATACTAATATTCTTATTTAAATAACTAAAACAGAATGTAACAATTTAGGTATAAAAATATGAATTATGAATTTCAAGCAGGCTTTTCCGGAATTCATCTATCTTTCAGATTATACTGAGTGTTTATAGCTAGTTATCTCTTATGTAGAACTAATGTTTGTGTCAATTCTGACTCTGCTAATTATTTATTGACTTATAGGAAAGAAATTAATAAGTTTATACAAAATATTATGTAAATTAGCAAAAAATCTTTAAATTAAGTTTAAAAAAGTTATATTAGAAATTTAAATGAATTTCATTTGATAAAAATGTTGCTATTTCTTAAGATACAAGTAAATTTGATTTTTTTGCCTTTTATATGAAATTATTTTAAGCATTATCTGTTGCTGGGTATATTTTGCAATTTTTTGAAAAAAATAATAATTACTGAATAAAGATGTGAAGCAAGGTGCTAGTAAAGTAATTAAAACAAGCTTTAAACAAAAAATAAGCATTTTTTAACCTGTCATCTGAACAACTGCATTTAGTTCCCCTTTCATGTAAATATTGCAACGAGTGCCAAAGTAGACGTTAGGTCCTTTCTGTGGAATAAAAAGGTTCGGAAAAACTATTTAGAATAGTGAACCTCTTTAGAATCTGTGTTTATTTGATCAAACTATTTTGAACAAATTAGCCACTACATAAAAGAATTAACAACCAACTGACTCTTATTTTTAAATATCTTTCATTATTAGGAGAATAAATGTTATTGAGTATTTTCATTCTAAGGAAGAGAGGACAAATATTAATATGAAAAAAGTGATATATAATCAACCAGAAACTGAAAACAGAAATAATTAAAAGTTCAAAACATAGAAATAGTAAAAGTAAATGGTTCTTTAGCATATATTAAAGTTATAAAAAATAAAATAAATAATTTCAAGGTTAAATAGTATTCATTTTGTAAATTTCATTATTAGTGTCACATTATAGTACATACTTTAAATATCAGATAAGATTTAAACGGGTTAAACAACCAAATTAACCTTGTTTATATGATCTCAAGTATATTTAGTATAATTTCTAAATACAATGAAATTGTTACAAAACGCAGTCTTAGAACTTTTGAACTTGAACAATTGAACAGTGCTGGTAAATACTTTTTCATGAAATATAGATATGTTTAAACGATAATAACAAATTAGTAAAGAGGCTAATATCATTCAACCGTAAAAAGTGGTCTTCGTCAGAGTCAAAACCAAACTAAAACACAAGAAATAGAAACATCATGATTAGGGGTTGAGAGGAGTGGAGGGAGAGAGGTATTCTAAAAGGGTGTAAAGTGTAGGAAAGGACAATAGTCCAGGGAAGGATGATTGGGGTAAAAAAAGAGTACAGTAAGGAGTACATGAAAGAAATTTCCGCTAGCTGTCAACTCTCTTAGATGAGGTTATTACCTCCGTCAAAACTGAGTAAGTTTAAAAAGCTTGTTACTAATTTTGATAATATTTGACCTTTTAGACTTAATCAGAGAGAATATTAACAATTTTCACAGGTAATAAGTTTAGCTCCAGTCCAATAATTATCATGATTTTCATTATTGGTATGCAAGAATGAGGCACTACTTTTTTCCTGTCTACTTACATTGTATTGGTGTTATTTTACACATGTCTTTAAGGATTTACCAGTTTGACCAATATAACTTTTATGGAAATTTGTTAATGATATAGTTTTATTATATAAATATATATATATATATATATATATATGTATTGCCCTGCAGTCTTTGTAGATGAAGCAGAGGCTTTTGACAGAATATGGCACGCTGGGTTGCTTTGGAAACTCAAGAAAATCCTTCCACATACGTATTATGTTATTATGCAATCATACCTCAACCACCGCTTCAGTCAAGTCATTGAACGTTCCTCTCTTTCACCTATTTTTCCGATTAAAGCAGGTGTGCCTCAAGGAAGTATACTTGGGCCAATCCTTTATTCCATCTACAAATCTGACATTCCATTATCTCCTCACACTGTCCTAGCCACCTTCGCTGATGACAAAGCAATCCTTTCCTCAAATAAGTGGTCCTGACACAGCCTCCTACTACATTAAAGAACACTTAAACATTTTATAAACCTGGTTAAAGAGTTGGAGAATACCTATCAATGAACAGAAAAGTGTTTATCTGACATTCACTTTGAGACAGGACACGTTCTCCTATCTTTCTTAACGAAATTCCTATCCCTCAAGCTACTGCCACCAACTAGATAGGACTCCACCTTGACAGACGTCTTACTTCATCTCCCCATACCAAAATGGAAAGAACAGAACTAAACAGGACACAATAGACTTTTAATTCACTTACTTTTTAATCATTCAAAACTAACGACTGTCAATAAACTATTACTAAACAAATCTATGATTATGCCTATTTGGACTTACGGTATTGAAATATGGGGAGCAACAAAATCTAGCAATGCCCAGAGGATAGAAGCTCTTCAGGCAAAAATTTTTAAAAATATTCTTCATTCTCTTTTTTACATATCAAATCAAACAATCTATTCAGACCTCAGGATTACAACAGTTCATCAAGTGGCAATATCTCGCTGCAAAGCCTTCCACAAAAATCTTTTTAGCAATAATAATCCCTTAGTTCTAAACATCTCCTCAACAAATATCTCAGGAAACCTCCAAAGGCCCCTGAAGAGAAAGTGGCCAAGAGACTTATTGATGTGAATTACTCTAGTCAATTATAAATTTAATCTAAGTTTTATAATTTATTTTTCACGCCAGGAAGTAAAATCGCTGGATCATTTCTTCCTCCTGCCTCCATGTGCAAATATATATATTTCTTTTATCATTGTCACTGGTAATGTTACATTTATGTTGTTGTGACAATATAAAATAAAAATTATATATATATATATATATATATATATTATATATATTACAAGATTTCACATAAGCACGTGAAATAACAATCAATGATCAAACCAAAATATGAAATGGGGAAAAAAGACTAAGATCTTTCAACCGTAACAAACGGTCTTTGTCGGAGTCAAAAACCCAACTCCAATTTTACATATATATATACATGTAGGTGTGTTCTCTAATCGGGGTTCGGTCAATTGACCGAACCCCGATTAGAGAACACACCTATTCTATCAAACGGTCGATATATTATTGAATCTGTTATATACATGTATATATAATATTATAATATATTTTAAATAATTATATAATATACTGTATAACTGTAGTTAGTACTACTGTACTACAGGTTTCATGACTTCAGTTATCATCAGGAAAAGAAATCACGAAATAATGAATATGAACAGAAAGTTAAAAGGGTATTTGAAGCTTATTAGGTCATCACCCTCTATTGCAAAGGTCTTCATTAAGAATTAATTCAGTGCTGCTAAACTCCTTCTAGATAATGCGACCTGATCTGTTATTCAGAACCTTCAACACTCTTTCCGTGCTGCATATTTTAATGTTAATTTCTCCTTTTTTTTTATTTATTATCGCTGCTTCCATTAATTTCAACCAATAGTTATCGTTTTCTTTTCCAATTATTTCCGTTCCATTATTCTCATATCTCTTTCAGTTTGTACGTCCTAAAAACTTTTACTTCCGACAAGTTCTTTCACACCAATATCAACCAACAGAATGACTTATTTAAAATTCTTGCCGACGGAAGACCGATGTATGCTACCTAAAATTGGAATGAGTGAACACTCTAAAAACTATTAACATTTCACTGACATGTTCTCATATATATATATATATATTTATATATACATTGTTAAAAATAAGACCATATTTAGCTGAAACTTGCTTTTTCATAAGTTTCTCAAGTTTCCCGAATAACGATCTTGTTACTGTATCCACAAAATAAACAAAAAATTAATTTATTAATAATAAATTTTAAAAAATTTTTTTTGTTGTAATTGAAACAACAAAAATTGAGCTAGTTTAAGATACCAATCGAAATGTGAAATGAACACATGTAGCTGCTGTCTTCAGTCATTATCAATAATGCATTTTGAAGTTTAAAGCTTTAAACTTCAAAATGCATTCATTTATTGATAATGACTGAAGACAGCAACAACAAGTGTTCATTTTTCATTTCGATTGGTATCTTACTATATTCTGTGGATACATTAACAAGATCGTTATTCGGAAAACTCCAGAAACCTATGAAAAAGCAAGTTTCAGCTAAAGATGGCCTAATTTTTAACATAGAATGTTATTACAGGAAGGTACTGCTACCAAAATTTGCATATATACATAATATATATATAATATATTATATATATATATATATTCAAATATAAATTTAAATATAAATATAAATTTATATTTTCAAATATAAATATAAATATATATATATATTATAATATATATATATATTCGCGCTTCGTCCTTCGATGTGGGGAGATCTCTCTCATTTCGTCCTCTCTTCTTGTCTTCTCCTGATGACGAACAACAGTTCGACAAATTGAGAATTCAGTATGTGCTTTTTATTTCTTTTTTCTGTGTCGTGCTTAGTGTAATTTAAAGTTATATAAAGTTATATATAAAGTTATCTCCCCTTTAATGAGTGCTACAAGTTACAGTTTCTGCGACAAATCCCTCCTGACTGCAAAGATCACACTCTACAAACCTCCGAAGAAGCCCATATTTGGTTATTAAGTGTGCGCAGTGCACCTGGTCTTAATCAGATGAGATAATGTTTATTTCCTAAGCTTATAACAAGCATTCGTCTAAGTTAAAATAAAGAAATGTTTTTAATAACAAATATCATATTATAAATAGTTGAATGTTTTCTGAAAACATATTAGAAATTATAAATATCTTTTATTGATCTCTAAATAGTATGATTTAATATTTTACTGCAAGTGAAACAAATATATTTTCTTTCACATCAGCATGAAAAATAAGGTCCTTGAAAGTAGCTTACCGAAAATCGTATTAGAAAAATAAAAGAAAAAGGTATCCCTCTTATAGAAGGTATTAAATCTAAGAAATAGAAGAAAAAAGATTTGCCGCTTACCTCTGCGCATTAATTAAAACGGTGTTTAATATGATAAGACATTTTAAATGATTTATATTAAAAGGAATAACATAGTTTCCTTATTAAAGACAATTAGTCACTTTATATAAGGCTGGTTTTGATTACAGACAGTAGTAGACTTCCTTTCAAACTCATATTACAAAAGAAAATTATATATATCTCTTAGATAGTGTAATTAAGTTCTGTAGAAATATAGTAAACACTGCTTTTATTTATTTTTGGTTTAGTAAAACTACTTACTTGAAGGAAGGATTAATACACCTTTATAATAGATGTCTTAAATACAGTATTATAACAAAGGTACAACATTCTCCTGTATTAAAGTTTGGAACTATATGCAATTATATGCCACAATACCAGAATAATTTACCATAATTTTCCAATTTAACTAAATAGTCAGTCACAGCCATAATTTTTCAGTATTATTTATAATGAATTTTTGAAATATAATGAGTCAGTCGCTTATATGCAAGACTTTCTAAACATAAACCACATCAAAGGACATACAATATGATAAGTGTTACATCAAATAATTAGATTGGCTTTGTTTTTAGTATTTACTTCCAATTAGTTCTTACATGTAGCTCTCTAGAGCAGTGGTTCTTAACCTGTGTTCGATCAAACCCTAGGGGTTCGAAGAGTTGGTCTCAGGGGTTCGGCGGAGCCTCCGCCAAGGAGGTCAACAGCAAAAGTCACACTGATTTGCACGTATGTAATTTGTTGTGATTTCATGTATTGTGTTGGTTTTGTTCTTTGAACAAGATAATATTAATGCACGGTTCATTTTTTGCAACATAAACAAAACATACGCCTATGACTTGAATTTGAAAAAATCATATCTTATTTTTCACTAAAGAAGGGTTCGATGAATGCGCTTATGAAACTGGTGGGGTTTGGTACCCCCAAAAGGTTAAGAACCTCTGCTCTAGAGGGACCATGGTAGCCCAGAGGCTTACGTGCTCGTTTGTGAAACGGTATATCCGGAGTTCAATACACACTCTGCCCTCAATTCATTAACGTTGGAAGATGTTAAGCCATCTGTCTTGAGCCTGTACAATGTTAGGTACTCGTTAAAAGTCTTTACTCGATGCAGACTGCAGTTAGGCAAAAATTAGAGTCCCCAATGTAAAATGTTCCTCATGCAGTATCATAAAGGGCTAATCTAAGTGTATCAAAGGGCTTACCCTATGTGTATTCCCTCCATTATGTGGTCAATGCAAACTAACTTAACCTAACCTACACGTTACTCTAAGGCATGAAAGTATGCTCATATGTCAATAAACTTTATATCGGTTGGTGGATGCTTTCACATCTCTATCCTGTACTTTTCTTTTCCTCTACTCCTGAATACGGCAACAAAACCAAAATGATCGAGAATCGTAAGTATTGGTCTCTTTTTTTTGTGATTTCTATTAGTAACTTCAGCCATGTATAGATAAATATACGTAGTTTCAGTGTGTGACACAGTTGTGGTCCGTCCCCAGGTAATCGATCCCAGTTAATAAGGTACCAAATAAAAGCTCATAAGGATAAAATAGCCCAGATAATAATCATAAAAGCTAAATCACAACAAACAGTGTACATTAAATAAAACATTGCAATTTTCAGTAACTTAATTAAAGGACAGCAACTCTCCAACAGATAATAACTATGACTCCCTGCCTTAAAAAAAATTACTGTTTTCACCAGCTCATTCCAAACATGGGCTATAAGAAAATTCATGACTTATTAGAAAATTATTAGACTTAACAAGTTATGTTTTATTCTTGTAGGAAAAAAAAAGTTATTTTTTTCCTAATCTACCAACTAATACTTATGCATTATGAATTATAATGAAGAAACATTTTCTCTTATAAGTTGAATGTAAAGCTATCGTAGTCAGCTGGTGGTGGATAAAACTCTTGTTAATAAAACATTCATTTCATTTGCAGGAGAACAAGATTTCCGCATGACTTTACATCTGAAGTAGTTAGATTTGAATTGCTTAAGCTTATGAGAATATTGATATTTAATGAACACTGATTCTTAAACTTTTTTCCTTATAGCCCCTCCCCTTCCAATAGTTAGTTTAATATATATGGGAACGTATGACTTCAAAATCTGATTATATACCTACTAGAAAATTCCCAAAAAAAAAATTAAGGCCAATGAAAAATCTAACAATGAAATATCTCTATCACAATGCTAACATACATTCAAAATACAAAAAAAAAAGTGAAACTATAAAATAAAAATTCTTTATTAGCTTCAAACAAGTTTTTTTTTCCTATAAAGTGAAAAAATAATTGAAATTTATATATATCATACACAAAGATTATTATAAAAGTTTAGAATATTAAAAAATTAAGAATAAAATGATATTACTGGTGGCTAAAAGTTTACTGAAAATGTTTAAGCACATTGACAGTTTGCTACGTTCTGTACATAATTTTTATTATGTTGTTTGATATATCAGCGTCTAAACTGTCGTAGAAAATTCAGAAATGGGGAGTAAAACTTTAGCCTAAAACATGAATTGTTTATATTAGTGTTTCATGAATATTCAAATAAATACGTCTTACCCCTCAACTAAGATAAATATATCTTAACATTGTAATTTTTTTTTTGATATTTTTAAAGTAATTCTATTTAATCGATAGAAATGTCATGAATTTTACTTGAAAAATTCATTATATATATCTAATATATACTCAAAGTACAAAAAGACACGAAGAATGATTACGTATTTTTATTGAACAAAAAATGTTTAAATATAGAAAATATATAGTTTATTATTTTAATAATGCCATACAAATGTTTCGAATTTCTAAAAGTAAAGTATCAATAGTTATAAAACCAAAAAGAACTCCATTTGTCACATATTTATGTTATATATGCGACAAAAAATATATTTATGCTATTTATAGTCACGTTTTACAATTTTTAAAATTCTTTACTCAATGCAGTATTATACATCTCCAATGTTTAATTTGAATGTTTTACCAGTTTCTGTTATAAGCTTGGAATACGAGTAAATAGCGAAAATGTTTATTGTTGATTACACACTATAAAGCCACTCTTTTCATATTTAAGAATAAACAGATATAAATAATAATGGCGAGTAAGATGGTATAATGAATTCAAAGCTGGGGTAGCTTCTCATATTCTGTAATACCTCGACTGGAAGTTTGGCATTAAATTAAGCTTCATATCAGGAGTAGAACTTCTCCTTCTAGTTGGCGTAATTCTATCAAGCTCCTTAGCTATTCTTCTTGCCATATCGCGAAACCAATCCATATTCTCATGCCTACTTAAGCATTTTTATATTCTAGGCCCTTTGAGTGATGTAGTTACGAGGTAGAAACATATATGATCACAGAAGGTGTAAAAAGGTGAAAGTGGCTCACATTAACTTTGCCATAGAAAATAATATTTTAAATTGCCTAAAAATGAATAAAATTATATTATTATTAATAACGCAATATATATTAATTTTATATATATTATAATGTATATTATAAATATATTATATTATAATATTGTATATTTAAGGAGCAGACCTTCTTAAACATATTTCATAAAATCGTTTGCAAATTTTCATTTTTTTCATATTTTCTAGATATCTTTTTCTATCTTCCACTGGAAGGAAGAGAATAAACGAGCTCGCCAAACGATTTACTTCCATAATCCAAATGTTTAACATTATTACATTTTATGTGCTTTGTTCTATTTGATAAGCTAATAGACTATATATCACGTTTATGAAAGAACATTTGATAAGTTCTATTCTTATTCGTAAACTTTTAGTAAGCCTTTGTGGACCTCTAGAGGTCCATTTAAACCACATTGAGGACCATTGTCGTAGACCTTTGTAGCTATTCTGACCGTTTTGGAAACCAATGAGTCACATTGCCTCTTCAGTGCAAGCAGTAAAATAGTTAATAATAATTTAAAAACGTGTGGTTTTTGCAATCCAAATGACATATTGAAAATAGGAGTAGTCATATTTTTGAGTGACAAATACATATAGTCAATTTTAAAAGCAGTCTTTTATTTAATCATTTTGTTAATAGTACGCCATTTTTTTTTATGAACAATTTCATAAGAAATACTGTATGTGAATTTGAACTGATTTGAAACCCTGTGCATAAAGAAATTGAATCACTCCGCGCAAAACAACTCGAGAGGGAACGGATCGAGGTGGCGGGACGTGACATGGAGGGCTCCATTTCAACTACCTGCCCTGACGTTGGTAATTGACCGACTGAGGTCCCCCACCTCTCATTCTATTCCCCCACCTCTCCTCTTTCGAGCAGTGTTGCCGGATTTGGCAAAAACCACTCCTACCGCCCTACAGACCAAAACGGAACTTATTTTCTGGACGACCCTCGTATATTAATTTTATATATATTATAATGTATATTATAAATATATTATATTATAATATTGTATATTTAAGGAGCAGACCTTCTTTCAAACATATTTCATAAAATCGTTTGCAAATTTTCATTTTTTCATATTTTCTAGATATCTTTTTCTATCTTCCACTGGGAGGGAAGATAATAAACGAGCTCGCCAAACGATTTACTTTCATAATCCAAATGATAACATTTATTACATTTGATAAAGTGTTCTTATTTGTTCTATTTGATAGAGCTATATAGACTATATATATCACGTGCTATATAGAACATTTGATAAGTTCTATTCTTATTCGTAAACCTTTTAGTAAGCCTTTGTGGACCTCTAGAGGTCCATTTAAACCACATTGAAGACCATTGTCGTAGACCTTTGTAGCTATTCTGACCGTTTTTGGGAAACCAATGAGTCATCACATTGCCTCTTCAGTGCAAGCAGTAAAATAGTTAATAATAACTTTAAAAACGTGTGGTTTTTGCTAAATCCAAATGACATATTGAAAATAGGAGTAGTCATATTTTTGAGTGACAAATACATATAGTCAATTTTAAAAGCGGTCTTTTATTTAATCATGTTTGTTTAATAGTACGCCATTTTTTTTTATGAACAAGTTTTATTAAGCATCACATTCAAAATTCTTTTAAACTGAGTATTCCGAATATGAATCAAAACTGTCCACAAATATCTATAATAGAAGAGAATTTACCGATCTCATATGAGAAACTTAAATCATTTCAAGTAGAAACGGAAAAAGGTGAAACATTCCATAATTCATATCATACATTTTAAATGTTTGGCCTCAATATTAAAAATGAATATTGAAACTAATATAACATCTTACTATTCATGCTGGTGGTTTCAATTTTTCGTGCGTTTTTTTCATGATACATGTTTAAATGACGACCTGCTGTCAACTAATACCAAAAAAAGATGAGGTAAGATTGGAGTTATATTTTTACAAAGAAAAGTTAAATGCTATTGTGTTTACGAGAAACATCAATCTAGATATTAGTGGCCTATTGGAAAATTCAATGAGTGATGTGTTTTGTAATGCCCTATCTCCACGAATCACAGATCCAATTTTCTCAAATGCTTGAAAAAAAAATATACTATAGATAGGATAGAATAAATATCAATCTGACCTGAATTGTTGTATGGCATTCTAAAAGCCTAAGTTACCTGTTAGTAAATCCAAAGAGGAAACATAATTTGAATTAAATATATAAAATCCATTCTTGTTACTCACAGACAAAATATAGTTGTGAAAACAAAATTAAACCAAATCATTATCAAATTTTTGATGACGCACTTCTAATAGTGCTATATATTAGCGAATATTATAATGAATTCTCCATCGATTCAATTAGAACGTTTTTGATACAACAAAATTAAAAACATTCAATGTAGTCAAACATTTTGAATTATTTTTAACATTTTTAATAAAAACAAATTTAATATCACCAAAAGATAATATGATTCATAAACACTAGAAAATCTATACTGGTATAAAGTTTTGTTCAAGGGTGCAACATATAGAATGATTAAAACATTTTGGGAGACTAATCCATCACACCATGGAAAACATCAGAAATTCTGTTTCATTCACGTTGATTTTGCTACATAAAAGAATTTTATTCTTCTTACATATCAAATGAAGTCATTAAATCATTTCAAATTTTTTCATCAAACCTCTAAAATTCCATTTTATTTTATTCGAGTCACTTGAAAAATGTCTTAAGTCGATATAAATAAATGTAAACAAAGTGGAAAAGTATAACAGACAATTAGCGCAGGATGAATATTCAGTTTTTATTCGAATTTCAAGATTTTTTTTATATTTTTCTTAAATTCAAAAAAAAAAGTCAAAGAGGAACTTTGGTTACCTTAAAACATGTAAATCCCTCAAAATGTCGACATCTAATTTTTTCACGATAACTATATTTTACTTATAGTAAAATAAACTTATAAATAATCAACTTATTTTTAAATCTATGTTAAATAAAATTATTGAAATTATCATATGACAATAAGTGATCAGTGTTGATAACAAGAGTTAGAGGGAAGCCTCTTACTATTCAAGGCCTCAAAGGAGAGTCAATTACAACGTCCCTGGATAGACAACTATTATTCCTTCCCTAGCATTTCAATATCAAAAGAACATATATTGCCTATTTGCACTAATTTCAAAATAAAATAAAATAATTGAAATAGTTATAAAAGACAATATTTGATTGATGAATAACTTTGAAATGTCGTTTTATTATTTTATCAAAAAGCATATTTTTATAGTTCATTATTTTTTAGACCTACATATTTCAGTACTTGAACAATCTGTTATAGTGTGATATCGACTCATATTGGGGGATATCAAATATTACGTCTCCATACAAATAAATGCACTACCAGCATTATATCATGCTTTTACTATTCATCAATAAACTTGAAATTTTAGTATTCTGAAATAAACTGAACTATGCACTATACAGTCTAATATTTCTGTTAGTACGTTACTGTTTTAACAAATTGTATGAGATATTAAACAAAAAAATGCATTGTTTTGAATAGTGCAACTGGATCATTCTTATCAATTGAGGTCTTTTTTATAAGATGATACCAAAAAATATTAACTTTCCACTAGACTAGTCTTAGACATTCTAGTCGAATGATTTGTCCGGTTAAGATTGTTGTCCCTTTATTTAGAAAATTTCATTTTCTCAGTCAACAAATTCTTACCTCTGCCAATGAGAAATATTTTTAATAAAACCGAAACGTCGGCAACGAGAGTTTGATTCTTGAACCTAGAAAACTGAACAAATCCCGATTAGATAACACGCTTATTCGATATATTATTGACCCTGTTATATATATATAACATTTACTTGATAAACGGAAAGACGATCCAAACTGGGCACAATAACAGTTCAAAATTGAAGCTAGGTAGCACAGAAAGTAAAAGAAACACACTTACAGACTCAAATTTTCGGGTAATCCATCATCAGAAGAAAAGAGAAAGGGAGACCAAGCACGTTGTAGACCCAACGGCTCGTGTTGACTAGCCGTTGCGTTTACAACGTGCTTGGTCTCCCTTTCTCTTTTCTCCTGATGACGGATTACCCGAAAATTTGAGTCTGTAAGTGTGTTTCTTTTACTTCCTGTGCTACCTAGCTTCAATTATGAACTGCTATATATATACGTTTCACGATGAACAACAAACAAGAACTAAGGAACAAACAGACTTACTGTCTCTAACACCGTCGCTTCACAAGTGCGCTTGGTGTCCCTATCTCAACCCTCCTATTGACGGTTCAATCGAAAATTAGAGACAGTAAGTGTATTTGTTCCTTAGTTCTGTGCTTGTGATTCATCGTGAAACGTTTGTTGTCCTTTTGGGTCGTTTTCCTGTTTACAATATATATATATATATATATATATTTTACAATCAATGATCAAACCATAATATGAAATGAGGAAAAAATATCGTGTAAGGACAGTAGTGATTCATTATCAGTAATAGCTATATGATATTATGAACTTATCACAATTTTAATACAGTGATAGAGAAATATCTCTCAAAAATTAAGTAAAATACAAAAATATAAAATACTTCATTACAATATCTGGCACAAAGTCAATGTGCATGTTTTGTATGACTAACCGATCAATAATTGAAGTTTTTGTTAAAATCACATTCATTTTGTATAAAATATTCTGTAAATATTTTATAGTTTCATAAAAAAATATGTCAATTAAACTTTCAACAATTTTCACTAAAAAAAATTGTTTTATTTAATGAAATTTTCATTTATATCAAACTCTTTTGATTAATTAATTAAGAAAATTGAGTTTTACATTTTTATAAAAATAATAATGGAAGCAATTAATTAATTTTAATAGCATTGATAAGTTAGAATTGAACGGAAGAGTAAACTTTATCAAGTTGCTTTTTGCACAATTGTTATTTGTAATTATTGCTAAGGTGAAGTTCTTACCTTAGGGAGTTAAAGGCCTGCTAATTAATTAGAATGCTCATTATGCCTCAGTACTGTCTTACTCAGCAATGTGCCTGTCAATCTGTATATTTCAACATTTCGAGAAATAGTTAAACATATGAATTTATCTTACCAACAGAGTTGAGTTATAACCTTTGAGAACAAAGAAACTTATTTCTTTCATCTTAGCTACAAATTGAATTAAAATTTTCCAATAAAAGTAACATTTTTTTTTGCAAACTACTCTTCAGTGGTATAGAAACTATTGCTTCTATAAGAATAAACAAATGTTTCATAAGCAATCAGATTAAAGTTATAAAGATACTGATAAAATTTCAGTAACTTCAGTAAGTCAATATTGAGGTTTTTGAAAACAGATCATTCATAAATAATAGAAGTCTAGATTTTCTAAATATCTAACGTTACTATAATTTTTTTTAACAGAAAGCACATTTTTTACAGTTCATTGTTTTTTACACTTGCATGTTTCAGTACTTGTGTAATCTGTTATAGTGTGGTACTTACTCATATTATATTCCTCATCACATCTCCACAAAAAAAACCGTTTAATATGAAAACTAACAACGCGTTTCCAACACTTAGTATTCTTTTTTAGGTTACACACTAGTATATCCTTCCTAAGTTACTCCCATATATCGACCCTCAGGAGCGCAGATGTAAACTTTAAAAAAACACAAAGTGTTTGAAAGGTGTTGTTAGGTTTCATATAACTTTTTTTTTGTGTAGATGCGTGATTTTTGAAATCCCCCAGTACATAGTTCAGTTGATATATCTTCTTTCAATACTTTGTTTCTCTTCCATTTGTTCACTATCAGTAAAATCTTCATGTACTTGAACTAGTAATTGTATTTCTTAAAACAACTAACTGTTTGGTTACACATAACAACCTATAGATAACGTTACTTATCTATGGGTTTCTGTAATTATCAAGAACTACTGTATTACGTGTTTTTATTTTTCCAAGTCAACCAAACAAGATTTATACAACATGAACAGATAAGGGTTAAAACATTGATTATTCTACGACCTCCAAGGAATAGAAAAAATATTTCTTCCATCAATAAACTTAAAGAGCCTGAAGATACTGTAAAAAAACTATAAAATGTTCTGATGCTGAACCACGATAGCATCCTACACTATATTAATAATGTTGTTAGACAAAAAAAAAAAAAAATTGGGGTCTACAGTTGGTGAACTGTAAAATTAAACAAGTGATAGAGCATTATTTATTTTATCTATGGTATAGGCTTTCAGTAGATTCCGAATGAATCAATGATTTCTTCAATGATTATAACATATCTTCAAACTTGTTAGATTAAGATGTGACAAAAAGAAAAATCATCAGTAATAATCTGGAAAATTGTGTTATTATTTATGAATAAGCAATCTTTTAATCACCAAACTCCCTGCCAGGAGAAGCAGAGTGCAATGACCGAGTACCTGAATATCCCATCACCACACAAGTTGCCAGCCACCCTCCAAAAACCTTCAGTAAAATGCAAACTCTAAACGCGGAATGTGTTATTCCCTAGTTAAAAATTACCTCAGTGCGTTAAGTATTAGCTAATAGTGTATAAAATACACTTGATGATGGTCTTCTTAAGGACAGAAACATGTCGTTTTAAATAGTTAGTCTCATTTGTAAATTAATAGCAACTATTAGATAAAAAAAGAAGTTAGTGTACAAATATGTGAATTAAATTGAATTATAGATAGTTGTTGCATACGCTATCTCATACCACAAAGAAATCAATCAGAAAAGTGAAAATCTTTCCAAAAATTAAAAAAGTGGACATAGGTGAGAAATTTATATATATATATATATACACTCCCTTAATTTATTATCTGTGGAAGTGAGCTCTCCTAATATTCGTCATATTGAGAGAGATGACTTCATAGAAAAAATGCTCTAAGTACGTGACTTTTAGAGCCGTAAAAAAAAGGAAAACATTTGGTCAAGAAACAGCCACACACACACACACACACTATATATATATATATATATATATATGAAATTAAAGTTTGCAGCAGCTTCTGCATACTTTAATTCCATTTGTGACCAAGAAGTTTTGCTGCCCACTTATACCAATATATATATATATATAATGATATCATAACCATTAAATTTGAAATGATACATTCTATCATGGAATAGAATGTAATTTTTCAAAAATCAGATAGTTCTTTTTTATTTATATAATGTCTCAATGCCGATATTATGGTCATATTTGAACCTTCTTCATAAGGAGCTAGTCAAAAAACAGATAAGACGCTCTGCACAAAAACTAACATGTATCATAAAAAATTATACTTTATAAAACATTAATTCTATTAAAACAGTAGCAATTCTTATAGAAATGCAAAATTTTAAAGAATAAATTCTTTAATCCGTCACACTTAAATTATACAGGTTAATAATTGCCACTTTTGACATATATTCTTAAGATGTTTCATTATGATGATATTTATAGATGATGATAATATTCTCAAATAAAGGACACAACATTGTGATTGGTATGGTACATACCTTATAATTAGACTCTGCTAGTAGGGAAGGTTGCCCCATCTTAATAAAGGTGAGCTGCAACCCAGTGAGAATGTTCTTCTACTCTCAAATCTCAACTCCTTGGGCAAATCATCTGAAACATAATTATTTAATTATTATACTTTCAACATCATGCGAAGGACTTTAGTGATAATGATTATTCGATCATTTACTTAATCATAACTACACCATCATATAGTGAGATTTACTAAATCATCATGTTTACATAATTTTGGGCTCAAATCCACAATGATTTATTTGTTCTTCTGATATTGGACGGATAACTTATTATGGTGTCGTTGCATGGTTTAAATAAATGCAAGCTAAGATCTATGTAGTCATTTTATATTTGTTGTTATTCAGAATATCTCTCTATTACTTTTTACTAGTTATTTATTAGTAAAACGTAAATAACCTGTAACTATGGATGGCTCAAAGATGATTTCGTAACTAAGCATGCAGTATCTCTAGTTTTGTGCCACGAGGACGCTTATTGCGTAGATGCTAGCAGAAGTTCTTCCGATCGATATACTGTCAGGGTAACTCACAATTCAAAAACAAGACAGGCTGAACTAATTTCTCACTCTTAAATTATGATCAAACACACACGGCTAATTTACAAAGGATTAATTCCACTAGTATGCAAATTGTGAATAATAGCATTAGTAGCCAACAAGTTTAACTTCAGCTTTCTGTTGTTAGCGATTTTACACTAGACAACACTTGTAAAATATATTAAATATCCATAAGATAAATTACAAAATTTCAATTATTTACTCGTGATATTTGGGTACTGCTTTTTTACAATAGACATAATAAAAAGGTTCACTGGCATGTAGGTTTATCAGCGCATCATTTGGATTGAACAATCACACAGGTTATTTTTGGATAACTAAATACCTCAAGAATACTTACAAAAAATCAGTATTCCATTATTTTTTACTTCTCACTCTCTCTCTCTCTCTCCCCTCGTTATATATATATATTAAAGGTTTCACAATAAATATTTTATTAACATTGATCATATATATATATAAATATATATATATAATATATATATATATATAATAAATAAGATTTCACATAAACACGTGAAACAACTAATCAATGATCAAACCACAATAATTGAATATGGTGAAATGTTTTTTACAAGACTAAGATCTTTCAACCGTAACAAGCGTGTCTATCAATTTGTCAGATGTCAAAAAACCCAACTGAAAAAAGGGTTCAGTTGGGTTTTTGACTCTGACGAAGACCGCTTCGTGTCACGTGTCACTATAAACACGTGAAATAACAATCAATGATCAAACCACAATATGAAAATGGGAAAACGATGACTAAGAATCATTCAACTGTACAATTGCAGTCATTGTACATAAATTTATTGAAAGACAGAAGTTCGAAACAGAAACTGCATTACTATATTACGTTGATGGCCTCGTCATCAGGAGATCTGACAACTGCTATTATCACTCCGAATGCTTCATAATTATATATATGAATTTAATATATATCATATTTGTAAAAGAATTGAAAGAAGCAGTCCTTCTTTTAAACACTATATATTGTTAAATAATAGAAACACCAACATTATCAATTGGCTTGTGCCTGTTCCTTACATAAAAGTATTCTCACAGTTTCCAGAATGTGGCTTTCACACATCTCTTCATTAAAAACTAATAAATGCATTATACCAAATATTGCTAATATTTATGTGGTATTGAAAAAAATGCCTGTTTTACAGGCCTCTTATTGTCTGAGGTGAATCAATTCTTACGGTAGCGTTTTAAGAATGTTGTATCAAAATATATATAATGACTAATAAAAAACGATTTCACATAAACAGCAAGTGATAATAACAATCAATGATCAAACAAAATAAGAAATGGAGAAAACAAGACTTAAATCTTAGACTTAGTTCTATGATATATTCCATCACTATATAGATTTAATATGTATTGTCGAATATGTAATATGTATCATTTAAGAAACAGGTACACAGCCAAATAATGAGGGCAGTTATTTAACATTATAATATGTTTTCCCACATATAATGTAATATGTAATGTCGACATATGTAATATGTATTGGTTTATGTAAGAAACAGGTACAAGCCAAATATGGGGCGTTATTTAACAATATATATATATATATATATATATATATATATATATATATATATTAGAGAGAGAGAAGCGGGAAAGACAGGAAAATGTCGAAAGAAACACGTGTGTTTCTTGTAAACATAAATATAAATATTATAATATATATATATAAATTAAATGAAACGGTCCTACGAACTAAATAAACTAAAGGTATCGCAAAAACTTAATACCACCTTATACAGGTATTAAATATCCAAAACCCCATAAAAGAGTGTTAATTGTCTAAGGATAACTATGAAGTTGTTTAAATAACTTAGTTAATTTTGGAAAGGGTATGATAAAACACAGTAGAAAAGATATAACATAGGTGCGCACTAGTGCGATGAGACTCATATATCAGTTGAATAATAATCACAATAATAATAATATCGCAGATCCTTCTATGCTCATGACTTCTAGCCTGTTATTACTAATTGAATGGATGAAATCAAACTGAAATTAATGAAATCATTAAACTGATCAATTATGATTTTCATACTCCTTACCAAGTCGTTTGATTACGACATAGTAAATTAAAAACAAACTCAACTGGTTGTCAATCCTTCCCTTATTATGTATTTAATAATAGTAAAGAAGAGCGCAGGCCCTACAGGGTTTGTTATTTTTTATTTTGGAAGGATTAAAGGTCTGCTAGGATGCTACATCTCTGCCGCATGGGAATATTCTTCCTCCCTAATGACTTTACATTGCGAGTTCTAAATCATGCATAATTCAAGTGCATTTGGAGTAGGAGTCTTTAATGAATACGTGGCATCATCATACTGCTGAGAAACGATGGCTTAACATTGTGTTCAGATTTTTCTACCTCTTGGGGGGGGAAAAAAAATCGAGTGCCAAAGTAAGAGAAGAACTTGGATCTACCAGTTTACAGACTCGCACATAAGCTACTCGCCTACCCTCACCACCGGCTGTAAATTATGTAACGCAGTATAGTCACTGTGAAACCAACATCAACTAACGAAACAGTGCAAAAGTGTATAGTGCAAAATACATTTTCAGTTCAGTCAGTAGCTGCTGTGAATTTAAAGACACTGGGAAATATGCAGTTGGATAATCTCTGCTGGCCGTTTGCATTCCGCTCTACATAAGCCATATTATCACAGCCTATCCAGTTCCCTACGATCTGCCGAGGATAACAGACAAGTATCGGGATCTCACGAGTTTCATTCCACATAAACAAGGACCTCCTAAGTCATTGCAATCATAGGTTTGTAAAAATTAAATTTATTTATATAAAGAAATACGCTGAATACTCTGAATTGCTAATTAAATTCATTTTTCTGAATATAATAGTATTTTAAATATTACACTGGTAATTATTAAATAACCTTAATAATTTAATAATAATAATTTACCTTAATTTTTTTTCAGGTAATTTAAAAATAATTAAATTACCTTAGCTACTACACTTGTTTTGAAACTATCAGTCAAATTAGATTTTTATATTTTATGTTAAAAAAAATGTGTTTACCAACATTAGTAGTTTAAAATAGGTAGCATTGGTAGTTTAGATAGAAAATTTTATTGAGTAAGCCACAAAGATGTGGTTTGACTTTCTTAACCTTTAATTGCTTCCATTGTCCAGTTTTTTTTCAAAACATAACTTATTTCTTGTATTACTTTAAAACATAAATATGATAAAGTAGGAAATGATAAAGATATAGAGAAAGAGGAGGGTGGGACAAGGAAGGAGAATAATAGAACAATAATGTCTGATTTAAATTCTTTTAGATAGAAATGGAAAATATATTAACCCTTTTTTTTTTTAGATTAAATATGAATATCCAGTTTCAAATACCACCAACAAAAACTGTCACACACACACAAGAGCACGTGCCACGCCATGGGTCCCGTTTCTTCATAGCATTATTAAAAATTCAATTACGTCATATAAAAAAATCATAATAAATTATAATTTTAATTCGTTACTCTGGCTACCTTCTTTAAGTAATGTGCTTATATTAAAAATATAACTCAGTATAATATGAATAATAAATGACAATTTGATTGTCTTTTCCCCTAAGTTCATTTTTATGTACACCACCTCAAATTCAGTTCGAGAATCCCGATTTTGTTTCGTATAGAAATATTTATATGTAAATATTTGATGATGTAAGTATTTTTAATAAGTCTGTCTTGAAATATATTAGCACTAAAATTAACTACTTGTATTATCCATTCAATTGTTTATAATAACAATTAATTATAATTTCACTTATTTCATAATTATAGTTTTAAGAGTTGCAAAGTCATTTTATGTATGTTATATGTATTAATTTACTAATTCAATTTTAATCATAGCTAGTAGTTCCGAGTTGTCATATTTAATTCTCTAGAAATTCTTCAAACTTGGCGAAAGTTAATCTTCTTTAGCAACTAAAAACAATGTATTTTAAAAGTTACAATGGCATGTTGAACACTCGTAATAGATATTTTTACGTCAAAATTACAAATACTCTCTTTATATTAATGTTACAACAATAATTTCGGTTTTGATTTAGCCCTGAGAATGCTGAAAACTTTAGACTACACTTTGGCATAAACGTGATAAAATTGTTTAAATTGGACCATACGTGTAGAATAAATACAAAATAATATTGTAAAATATATGTGGCAGTTAGAGTACTTTATAGACATGCATATAGCGTGGTAAAAATAAAATATTTTATAAGTTATAAATATAAAGAATAACATTCAATACTGCAAGATGGTTTAAATTAAATATAATAAATACTGCAGTTACAGCAGAATTTCTTCAATTAAAAATCCCTTCTCACGGCAGTTAGAAAAGTCGTTTCAACAGCGACTGAACTTTTTACTATCCCAATGGTATTACAAAAATTCTAACGAGCTTAAGGTAAATCTCTCTTGAGAAAAGAAATCAAACTTTGAATTTTGCCTACAATAAAGTTTTTCTATTCTAACATGAATAGATTGGTTTGAACACTTTTAATGATTTTTTCGCACAATTTATCTTTTTTATTAGGACCAAAAAATGATAGAGTTAACGATTTAAAAAAAACTAACTATATAAGTATAATTGGAGTGATATTTACAAGTTACGAACACAGTGTGCTTTTAAAAAAAAACTTACTTTAATGTGATACTTGATTTATATAAAAACTGTAATATATAAAGAAAGCATTAAATTAATGACGTAAATTTACACCTCTTTAAAATAAAGCCCCTAATTGTAGTAATAACCCGTAACTACGATTGGGAAGCCGTGGTGTACCCAGTCAAAGAATTTAAATAAATGTAGTCTATTATTTAACTAAGGAGAATATTAAAAAGTTGAAATGAAAAATATACCAGGACCGTAGACCCACTCGCTTCTAATTAAAACGTTACCAATCAAGTCTTTATTTAAAATACACGTTGTAATTAATTATGTTTGAATACAATGAACACAATATTTGTATTGAATTCAGTTCTATAAAAGTACATGAATACTCCTGTATATGAAAAATCATATTTATATATGATTTTTATATAAATCATGGTTTCTATAATTTCTTTTCTAATATTTTTAAAAGATCTTATACTTTTTAATATAAGAAAAAATATAATAAATATTAGAATGGAAAGATATATTGTTTGTTTTTTTATGTCTCCCAATATTAGTATTACGATTTCTAATTCAAAATACAAACAGTAACCGTCATAAAAGTATAATCAATTTTTGCAGTATTTTCCAAAATATTTTCAATTCATTTTCAGTGATCTACAGTAGTTTTTTTTTATTTCAAACCTGTTATGAACCAAAATAACAAATGAGCAAAACTCTAAGAAACAAATAAAATAATAATAATGAAACTTCGTTTTTATTATAAAAGTTACAACAGTGTCAAAAATGGTAAGAAATTTTTGAATATTTTTTAAATTTGTATGTACGCTTTGCCCATTTTACAAGAAATCTATGATATAATATATGATATGATATTATATGATATAATAACAACATTAGTTTTTCACATTATATGTTACTTATTTTTCAATGATATCCCTCATATTAAAAGCATATTGGTGTTCTCTAAAACAATTTACAATTTACCATAGTTTACGAAATTTGGTTAAAAGATTTGAATTTTCTTGCTGGCACTAGTAATAAGAAGAAAAGAAGGGATTAGAGCGCATGCTTGAACTTATCACTGCTTCTGAGTTTTTAATCCCCGCAATGAACAAAAAAAGTACTATACATAGATACCAACGTGTAAACGAATGTAAGAAATTCAAAAATGTGACTAAGATTTTTCAACCATAATAACTAGTTAAGCTCGAAATTTCGACAAATGCCCATCATTAGGAGATGTGATGTCTACTTGAGGAGTGAAACAACATTGGAAGAAATCTTTCGTCATATTAGCAGTACCAGTGCTATCAATATCATTAGGATGGAAATAGTGTAAAAAAATAAATTAACTTAAAACTAAAATTAATAAATACAACTCATAATGAAAAAAATAATAATAAGTAATTCATAAATTGTTATACCCTTTGTCACATTCTCACTATATTATCTCCCGAACTCAATCTCTATCCGACTCAGTAATTATTTTTGATTAATTATTGGTATATATTTATGTTTATTAATGTTTACTTTTATTTATTTAATTTTTTACCACTTTGCCTGAAGCGGCTTATCACGTACTCACTGATACGTCAACAAGAGATTCTTCAATGTGACTCACATCTTCTCAAGTGGTTCACATCTCATTTCCTGATGACTAGGATTCGATGAAACATCTGGGTATGTACGAGTGCATACCTACGAGTAAAATACATAATATATATAAAATTAAGCGCATCTAGCATATATATTTGATAATAAATACTTAAATGATATAATTTATTATATATCATATTTAGAAGTCAAGGTTAGATTTATTTTTTTTTACTCTAACTCTGATTTAGTAACCCTGGGAAAAGATAGAGAAAAAGTGAAATCAATTTACGCATGTTACCTCTCCAAAGAGTACATCTCCCATACCGTAATTAACGTAAACGATAACATAAAGTCTACACATCTTCAATGTCTCCTACTAAAATAACAAAAATAATTTTCCGAAAAATTCAACTATTATTTATGTAACAGCAAAGAGGAGAATTTAAATGAAAGAAAATGTATTGAGGTAATATTAACGAAATATAGACTTGGTCAGGTCAATCAACAAATTCAGTGATACATGAACATTGAAAACTACAAACAAAAAATGTAAACATTAAAGTAGAAATTAATAAACATATTAAATTAATTAATTAATTAAACATTAATAAATAAAATATTAAAATATATCATTAAAAGAGTAAATATAACTTATTATTGATATTACATTATGAATAATAAATAAAAAATCATTTAGACATAAAATATTAGCAAAATTTTTGACGATATTAAAAAAATTAGCAAAACTGACATTTAAACCCAGTTGGACACTATCATATTCCAGTCAGGCTTACAGAAGTATTTGCAGGCTCTGGCCAGTTTAACCATCAAGCTGAGTAAATACGTGCTTGGATACGTACGTTAGGTGGACACCAGAATGATTTATGAGTGATTTACGTTTATTATGGAGCTCACGTAGTCATGTAGAACCATTTTTCCAAAAGGAATTTGATCGATTGTTCTTTTATAAATGAGCATTTTATACGGTTTTTTTTAGCAACAAGGCTTTTTAGAGTAAAAATATTTTAAGGAAAACAATAGTTCATAGAGTTTTAATCCCAGCATATTTTTCAAATTTACAATCCAAAAAGTATTTACGGATGATAACTATGTCTTCAATATTACTTGAAAAATAAGAATAGCACAAGTAGATACAATGTTTATGCTTTCTTAAGGTGAGCAACAATTTCAATTTTAGTAAATTTGTAATGGGCGTATAAGTTCAGACGAAGAACTCTATATTAAATAATAATATCGAATTATTATCACAACAATAATATTATTAAAAGCTATATAATTTAGCCATCATCAAAATAAAAAGTTATTACTTAAAATCATATAAATGCTTAAGCCAATGCCAACTTAATAACTTTTAAAGAGTAACAGTGACGAAGGTTATCAGATTTGTGTTCAGCCTTTAGACAACATTGATGGACAAAATATGAAGCCTTCAATAAAGTTTTTCCTGGACTAAAATTATTTATTTTGATTTTTTAATTTTTTTTTAAAAACGGAAAATTATTTTCAATCTTATTTTCAAGTGAAGAATAGTTTTTATTTATATTAATATAAAACTTCTAGAACATTTGGGTTCTGATTTATTACTTGAACTATAGTATATATATTAAAAGAACACTGAATTTATTAACAAGAAAAAATAATGTTCATAAAATATTGTATTTTAAATCGAATTCCTTTTGAAGACATAAATCTGTCTTCAACCTGTCTTTAATCATAGCTTGTTCGTATTTTGCGAATTATCTAAATTTAGATTAAAATATTTTAAAAACAAGTTGGTTTAAAAAAATCTGAAATCACATGGCCGAATAAAAATTTATATTCATTAAGTTTTCATGGAATAAGTGGAAATAATAAATTTGGCGTTTACAATTTTGACATTAACCTATGCTATTATGGAACCTCTCTTTATGTTATAACCGTATTTAACCTTCTCCTTTTGTATGTGCATATCCTTTTATTAATTTTGATAACTAGTTATTAATTTTGATAACTTCAATTTATTTCCCTAATGTGAGTGAGTGAAATATAATTTAGAGATTATATTTCTAACAATATAGAAGGGTAATTATACCTCTTATATTAGTAATGAAATTATATGATATTACATAACTATGTATTATGTCATTACAATACATAATAACCAATTGCATAAATAATAAGTATTGAATTAGCTTATATGTAAAATCACTTTAGCCTACAGTATAGATTCAAATCAGCAAATAGGTAGAATAAAACAAATCCTTTATGATTTATCAATTACGATTATTCTAGCAATTATTTATTTATAATCATCCAGTTATAATATTATTATATTATTACTATTAACAATATTATGAGATAATTATAATATTATTATCCGACAACATTATAATCCGATTGTTCTTGCACTTTTAGTATTCAAGAGAATAAAATAAATTTCTTGTGTTTCACCGTTTAGGATTTCTTTAGTTAAAATTGCAAATACTGAAATCTGCTAATAGTATAAAAGAAAATTTAGCATAAATGGAAATGTCTGTTTGATGAAAACATATTTTATTTTAAACGTCAGTCATTTTGAAAAAATATTTCTAGAAATTTAAAACCATTTTTTAGAGAAGAGGATTACATTGGAAATTAGTTTGCTGTAAACAATAAAAGATTTTTTGTTATTATAATTGCTATAATACTCAACAATTTTAATTTTTTTATAAACAAACTAGTTTTATATTGTTTACCAACAGTTTTATAATAATACTTAAATAAGTTGATGTTCAGATTGACTTAATGTTTAAGCAACCACCAATATTCTCTTCTAACGTAAAATCGAAGAGATTTTAATTTAATAATTTAAATCTTTTTTTTTTAAATATAATAACAGGATTATTTGAATTAACATTGTTAATGTTACGTAACAGTTGGACAGTCACTATAGCTGTGTTGTGGTTTACTAAGGTAAGTAAGACTAGAAATGTTATTTCGAAGCATAAATATGTTTATTTATTTTTCAAACTGCCCATTCAAGCCGTTCTACGCTCATCAGGGGTATTTATTATTCTTTTTTATGTTTAGTAAACTAAACTAAAACGAGAGCTAAAAATCCTTCTGCAAACCACAATTAAAGCGAGTTGTTTCTTCCGGTCTCTATGTTTGGCGTAACAAGCTGTATCTAAATATATCCTATGAATGTTATTTGTAAAGCTTCGGTCAATGATGCCGTTAGTTAGCTTTCAATAAAATCAATGTCCAAAGTAATTCTAGATGTTAAATTTAAAACTTTGAAATAAAATCCTTTTATTGAATGGTTTGTCTGTTGACCATTAGCAGCTGTTGGTCTTCTGATCAGCCAAACGACAAGTTATTCATGGCAACTAAAATGGCAATTCAATTTTTTTTTGCTAATTTGGTAAATCATAAAAAACATTAATTATTGTTCCACCATTAGCTACGTTATCATAATAGTATTAATTATTTAATATAAATAATAATATACATGCATATTGTTAGTGCCACCGAGGTTAGTAAATAAGATACGAGTATCATTATCAACCGTCATACCTCGTCAATCGCTGGTGAAGTCGCCCAACCGGTTTCATACATAGGGAAAACTGGAAGAACATTAAAACAAAAATTTAAAAAACATATTAATGATTATATAAATAACACGAATAAATCAAATTTTGCTAACCATTTAAAAAAAACACAGACATGAACCCGGCAGTATTGAAAACTCAATGAAATTAATTAAAATAGAACAAAAAGGTAAAAGATTAAATGTAATAGAAGAAATGGAAATATATAAACACAAAAATACTGATAACGTAGTATTTTTATAGTTAAACGAACATTAAACGAACAAATTAAGCACCATGCAGACATAATATTTAAACCAATAAAAACATGAAAAGACGACAGGACGGACAGGACAGAGACGACTTAAAGTTCAAAAGACAACAGATTAAACAAAATAAAATAAAACTGTTAGGTAGGAAATTTAGGCATATATATTGGCACGATTGAGTTAGAATAGGTAATTATATCCGTGATTTTGGAAGGTAACGTTAGTCCCATTGATGATGCAGCCATTGCGAAACCGGTCGGGCGACTTCATCAGCGATAGACCAGGTATGACGGTTGATAATGATATCTTAAATAATAATATAGTATTTGCCAGTGTTGCCACTTTTTTTTTGCAAAATAATCTAAAATTCTTTTATAAAACATCTAAAAACATCCAAAATATATTTTCGTACATCTAAAAAAATAATCTAAAAAAAACTTGATTAAAACAATAAAATATCAATACACAAGCAGTTACCTTATTTAATTATAAATGTAAAAATATCTCCTCTTCATCTTCTTTTATCACATCAAGTATATTTGATGTACTCGTCCTCGGATGATTGGCAATTGATATTTCACTTTTTCGGTACACTTTTGTACTAATATCTCTGAGTACTTCAAAAGGAAATTGATAGGTTGAGCAACACTTATTTACCCTTTTCAGTCCAAATTGAATAGTTAGAATAGCATTCAATAATTCCAGTTTCATTTTATTCCTTATTTTACTTTTGATATGATTCATGGCACTAAATATGCGTTCTACATCAGCATTTGAATGTGGCAGGATTAACGCAGCTCTTGCACATTCAAATAGTTCTTGAAACTTTCCATTTCCTGAAGAATCTTTGAATTGCCTGACTTTGTTCTAAAATGCTTCAGTGTCAGTTTTATGAGTCCAATCAACTAAATCAATCTTACTCAGCTGGCATTCAGCCTGAGCAACACTATTATCAGAAGCACTTAGGAATTTCATAACTTCACAATATTTTGCTACATCCTTCACTGGTTGAAGAATGTTTGTCGCAGAAAAGAGAGAAACATTCTGTAAAACACCTATGTTCTCAGGAAGCCGCTGTTTGAGCTGTTTAAACAAGGAGAGGAGAAATTTTTGGCAACGCTTTCGCAAATTATCTTCTTTTTCTTTGGTTAATTTTCTTTTTAGCTGTACTCATCTTGAAGGGTTAATACAAATGTATTAAATAACCACAATAACACTAATCAAAGGGGCACGATTTAGTAAATATATCGAACTTTTTACCAATGAATAGGAAGGAACTTCGCAACACACCCAAAAATGTCAAGTGCAAATTCAAACTTGGCAACTCTGCTCACAACGAGCCTCGGAGTCGGAGCCAGGAGCCAGAGCCTCAGGGCATTTTAACAGGGCTGCCACGTGCCACCTTGCAATTTACCAAAAAAAAATTAAAAATACTTAAATAAAATATCCTAATTTGAAATAATCTAAAAAAAATCTAAATATATTACAAAATCATCCAATTTATCATCTATCATCTAAAGGGTAAAATTATCATCTAAATATTCGCAAAATAATCCAAATTTAGATGAAAATAATCAAAAACGGCAACACTGGTATTTGCCACAAAAGATAATGATTTGACTTTTTAACGGATTAAGTTTAATCTCTAAATTTCCTTATTGATTCAGTTTTTAGTTCACTAGTCGAAGCACTTTAGGTAAAAAGTGATTTTCTGCTATTTCAGATGGTTTCCTTTTGTCCCATTGGTCCTTTGTGGCGCCTAATTCCTTCAACTCCTTCACCTAACAAAACAAACCCTGATTATTTCTTCCTTTGTTCAATCAAAAACTATTGCCTCTACAGGAAATCATGGTTTTCGAAAAAAAAAATATTTTTGACACTGAATAGTCAGACTGCTTGGTAATTCTATAAATAGAAAATTCAAAATGCATAAACAAAGCTCCATAAAAATGTAAAATACTAAAATCCTTAAATAGTATATAACACTCCATTTTTTACATAGTCTATCATCAGGAGGTAATATTCATTGTTATAAGAAATATCGTTTACATGTCTATATAATATATAAGATTACAAATGTAATTTTTTCGATTGTTTAGAAATTAGTAATATATGATATATTGAATTTTTTTGGCTAAATGTTCTCTTATATTGTTTACCCACAGTTTTACAATAATACTTAAAATATTTTTATGTTCAGATTGACCTGAGGTTTTAATTTCAACTAATCAACTGAGGAGATTTTCAACTAATAGAATACATTTCTATTCAACTACCTCACAATAATTTCCACACTTTATCTTCTCTTCAAAGACATGACTCATGTTATAAGTTGACGTTGAATAATCATTAGAATTAGCAGGGATACTAATAAAACGGCGTTCACCTTTACAAGTGGTAACAACGCCCAAAGTTTTTAAATTAAGTGATGCAGTGTGAACCGGAAAATTCAACATGAAAATGGCTGTTGCAAAAATGTATCCACACAACTACATTATTTCTATAAATGTAATTCATTTTTAAATACACCGTAAGACAGGGTAATGACTATTTTTGACTGCGAATACCTGATTTTTGACAGCGAAAATAGTCGGGCGACCACAGGTATGTCAAAAATGTGGTTTTTATATTAATTTTTAACATTATTTGTATGATTGTTTTAGTGGTACTGTGATTACAGTAATATTTTTTGATCTTAAGCCCCACACTTATAGCCACTCACTTTTAGTGCTACCGTGTAAACAATAGTACGGCTATTTGTTATTGGGTACCCATTTAAGATATGGGTGTACTACATAGCTGGGTAGATTCAACATAATGACCCTATATTTTACCCAACACAAGTATATTTGGGTAGGAATCTTGGAAACTACCTGGTATCGTATTGGCTCAGGACCAACAGCTTAACTTCTTATGCAAGAGACAACTTGCATTAATTTTCAATCCCCGGATGAAATATCTACTTCCAGAGCTAAAATTCAAAACTTTAAGTTTCCAATACAAAAAGCATGTTACTCGTATCACACCATGGATCTCTTCCAATAAAATATTTAATGCAATTTCAGTGAATTGTGCATGTATATTTTTAATTCCTAAATCAGTAAAAGTGATTTTGTAAAAAACCTTAACAAATAGTTATATATATATTTTTGGTAAATTTAATAGTATATATTTAAAGAAATGTATTCATCATACTTATATACGTAGTAATATAAATAACAACATTTCATAATAAACATGTGAAATAACAATTAATGTTTAAACCACAATAATGATTGAGAAAAAAGAATAAAACTTTTCAACCGTAACAAGCGGTCTTCGTCAGAGTCAAAATCTCAACTGACCAAAGATGTAGACACATCTCCTGAGAATTTGAGAGAAGGTATTTTAAATACCATTTTAAAACACCTCTCTTCCCTCCCACTGCTCTGAACTCCTTAGCAAATGTGGCTTGACTACATTTTTGATCAGTTGATATTTTGACTCTGACGAAGACCACTTCTTACGGTTGAAAGATCCTAGTCTTTTTTCTCATTTCTTATTATGGTTTGAACATTGAATGCAGTTAAATACATATATATATATATATAGTATAATATAATATATATTATTAAAATATAATAAATATTTTGACTAAAAAACATATAAATTTTATAATCAAACATTATAGCATGTAAGTCAGTAAGTTTTAGAATCAAAGTTTTAAACAAAATGTTATGTAACAAAGAAATTTGTTTTAAACCAGAATGATGAATGCATGATCATTTAAAAAGAACTGGGTTTCAGAGACTCAATCAATTCTTTGTTCAATATAAAATTAATTTGTTCAACTAATTAAATCTCATCTTATCTCTTTTTGACTTACCACTTTTTTTAAATTGTATTTAAATAAATGAATATGTTCAGGTATGTTATATAGATGCCGCGGTATAGTATTTCCATATCCCCTTTTATTCAGAAGTAGGGTTCAGATATACAGGAAGGGCTATAAAAGGAGAGATAGTTATCGAAGATGGTTCTCGTTGTGATACGAGGAGATGCCACTCTAAGTGATTCAATTACCTGGCGGATAGCAACTATTGACCTCGTTTTGCCCACAGAGAAATAACCAATATCCATCGATAATAGAATATCGAGAGTTCTGTTAAAATGATAAGGGTTAACTGAAAACAAAAACAGTTTGTTTTTAAACCAAAAATCAATTCAATATCTGAACTGTTTCTGTAATTTCATCGATTCCACTTAAAATGTTAATCATATTTATCACGTAAAGAAAGATATTTGTTGCGGTTTGCCAAATGACTTTGTCGTGTTCATATATTGCGGAACTCATTTTTTTAGTCTCATTAAGAAACAATTTAACTTTAAACCAATTAAATTATTTCATAATTATTTTTGACTGGTTTGAAATAGAGTTTGTCAAAAGTATTTCTCCGATAATACTATGAGAAAATAAAATGTTCTTCACATTTTTCTTAATTATTGATTTTTTTTTTTTTACAAGCGCATTCCCTTGGAGAAATTAGTGCTATACAATGAAACTTAATATCATATAGCAGTCATATTTCTGTAAGTATATTGTACTCCTTTAAACAATTTCGAATAATGTTGAGTCTTGTGGCACTCCAACACTCTTGCTGTATCTCTGGTGCAATGAACCCTCCGTCACAATAAAAACCTCTATACTCTAAGGGCACATGACAATGGTTACAAAGTGGTCTAGCCTCCCCCTGAGTAGGAAGCCCTGAGTCAGCCCTCTTCACTCGACTCAAAACCTATTTAGTACACTACAGGTCTTCTGGGTAGTAACTCGAACTAAACTGCAGTGACCAACTCAAACAGAATTGAAATAAGTTTTTGGATTTTTATTTAATGAATGAACAATTTTATTGTTTTGCTTCCTTTTATTTATTTCTTTTTTTCTAAAAATTATCAGCTCATTTTATTACATTTTTGTTTTGTTTTTCTCATAATAAAAAGTCATTATTACTTATTTTATCATTAATTACTTCTAACATTAACGAAAAAAAACTATTTTAAAATATAACAAATTTACATTTTTTAGGGGTCGCTGAATTTAGTTTTTATACCTTTTGAATATGAGTATGCTGTAAACTCCGTTTATCACACCGCTTGACAAACTTCAATGGTATATACTTTTTGGTATGAAACCTGTTTTGATTTATTGGCATGCGCCTTAGTCTATCGACCATACCATGGAACACAGCTGAACAGATCAAAGTTTTTAACGTGGTTCCTTTTAGCTACAGCGCAAACTAGCACGGGGCTTCCATAGGAAAGGGTGTGGACCGATGCAGCCCTAAGCGTGCTCAAGGAAGACATCACACCATTTTATATATGACAAAAGACTATGCTAAACGATTATAGTCGTGATGCGCTATAATCTACACATTATCAACCATTATAATTCAAATTGTACAATTGATAATTATGCTATTAATAATGTTATAATATTTATTCCTATAAACTAAAAATGTCTATTAACATTATACTCAATTTAAAGCTAAAAAAATACCGATACATCACAGTGATCACCCAGGGTGCGTTACAGAAAGATAAGGCAGCTTCAACTGTTTTATCTGCTGTTTTTTGCTTCTTTAGTATGATAACTGTTTTATCTGCTGTTTTTTGCTTCTTTGGTATGATAACGGTTTTATCTGCTGTTTTTTGCTTCTTTGGTATGATAACTGTTTTATCTGCTGTTTTTTGCTTCTTTGGTATGATAACTGTTTTATCTGCTGTTTTTTGCTTCTTTGGTATGATAACTGTTTTATCTGCTGTTTTTTGCTTCTTTGGTATGATAACTGTTTTATCTGCTGTTTTTTGCTTCTTTGGTATGATAACTGTTTTATCTGCTGTTTTTTGCTTCTTTGGTATGATAACAGTTTTATCTGCTGTTTTTTGCTTCTTTGGTATGATAACTGTTTTATCTGCTGTTTTTTGCTTCTTTGATATGATAACTGTTTTATCTGCTATTTTTTGCTTCTTTGGTATGATAACTGTTTTATCTGCTGTTTTTTGCTTCTTTGGTATGATAACTGCTTTGATCTATTCCCGTGTACCTATACCTGTCGACCAAACCACGGAATAAAACAGACTAGGTCGATGTTTTTTTTACGTGGTGCTCTATAGCCATTCTGTGGAATCCCAACAGACCACTGATGACAGTCCACAGCATGCCCAATGTGGACCTCGCAGAGGCGGGCATCCACGACAGACATCACTCAAAAATCTTTGGTATGATACCAAACACTTTTGTATTTAGAGAAAAATTGGAGGCTAGGAAGGATTTTATCACACAGAATATCATAATTGATAATAATTTTTACCCTCTGATCTATCTAAGCTAGAAGCTTGAAATAACCAATTCAAAACTCCATTAAAATTTCCATTCAGCATTTCAAATTATAAACTACTACAGACTATACGAAACACTAAAAAGAACTAACTAATACTACTAAAATTTACAATCTTAGAAAAATTTGTTTAGTTTTATTAAGTTTAGCTGTTAGCCCATCATTATATTTGCTTATTTTATCATTACAGTAATTATCAAAATATATAATTTATTATTAAGATTAGTAGCAATTAGTATTCATAATAAAAAATTGAATAAGCACACATCATTAAAAATAAAATACTCCATGATAAATTAAAAGGAAATGAATTGATAATTTACAATTATTGCTTGTCATTTATAATGCGTTTACTATCTCTCTGAAATGATAATCAAAACAATTGCCTATGCAATTAACTATTTCAACATTAATTCTCTCATCGATACTACATTAGCTTGCACCTTGATTGTTTCATTGTTTATTGATTCGATTAATATGCTCGAGCAGTGCTAGAAATCTAACCTAATTTGTTCTACTGTTTGGCTCCTTTTAGATGTTATTATCATTGTAATTTGCTAAATCATTGGTTTTAATTTAATTTGGAAGTTACCTGACTCATTTCATTACTGTATCATAGTGATTCAATAAAAAAAGACATCCGCAAGTTGTTTTAAACAAGCAATTATTTTAAAAGAGCAAACAAGCAGTTGTTTTACTGTCAATTACATATTCAAAAAAAAGTAGGACAAACAATTTTAACTATTTAAATTATTGAGATTAAAAATAAACAGAGATGTTTGTTGATTAAATGAACAGTTAATGAGTATACTCACAGTACGGTTGGGAGTTGATCAAGCGAAATTTTTTATAGAATTATGTATATAAAATTAGAATAATAGAATTTTGCATATAATTTTGAATCAAAATTAACTATATAATTTAAACATAAAATTATATTAATTATTTCTTATAGTGTAATTATATGCAATCTGCTTATATATGTATTCATATTGCGAAATTTCAAAAAAATACGTCTCCACACAACCAAATTTTAATATGATAACTAAGAACGCATTTCGAACACTTAGTGTTCCTTTTTAGGTTTGCATCTCAAGAGTTTTGACGTAAACCTGAAGAACACTAAGTGTTCAAAACGCGTTTTTAGTTTTCATATTCAATTTTTTTTCTGTTTAATATGAAGGGTATCCTTGGTCAGTCTCACAGATCAATATCTCAAGCGTGCTAATGTAAACCTGAAGAAGAAGACTAAGTGTTCGAAACGCGTTTTTAGTTTTCATATGAAGCTTTTTTTTTTTAGTGGATACGTAATTTTTTGAAATTCCCCAATAAAATTATATGCACAGCTTAGAGATATTTTGCAATATGTTTGTGTAAATGAGGACACAATAAATGTTTTAGTTAAATGTGGAAAGTAATGTAAGTCAAAGGAGAAAACTTCTAGGAGGATATGTTGCAGTTAGTGAAGCAAATGAAAGGACTTAAAACCCTTTGACTTGAAGAAGATAGAAGTTTGTTTAAGGTTTAGAGAGAGTGTAACGGATTTGTTTAAGCATCAAGTAAGTTGTAAGTCGTGTAAGCCGTTAATACTTGTTTAGTTATCACCGGTCTTGTGTCTCTCTAGTAAATCCACCACTATATACACAAATCAGACTGAGAGCTCTACTATGCAAGCTGGACGTATTGTTTATGGAGACCTCTTGACCACATATCCCATCATGCAAGAGTGTCCAGTCCCTTAAACGAGCCAAATTTGCATTTCTGCTAAACAGGCACCACAGTGCATGAGATAATTTTTTAAAAAACCATACATCAAAAATCATACATAACAATATTAAATTATAAATAACGTTCATAAATAATTAAAAAAATAATATTTAATATTTTAAATAAATTATTTTACACTGAAATAGTGTTAGTGATTATTTTTTTGTTCATCTACACGTAGGATATCACATATTGAAATTGATTTAGCATAATTATTAATTATTTTTTCGTGTGATATTCAAATTATGAATTTTTTCAGAACACATGTTTTACATGTCTAATATTTGCATATATAGTTATAAATTGATATAATTATTCTACAAATAAATTTAACGCTCAAACCACGCTAAGAAATGAGGAAAAAGACACAGATCTTTCAACCGTAACAAGTGGAGTTCATCGGAGTCAAATCTCATCTGATTCGCAACTATTTCTTACTGTGGCTTGGGCATTGATATTTATTTGCTTCATGCATTTATTGTGAAATATTGTTATTGATGAAAATAGTTGTAACTATAGAATATAAATAAAGGGCAGTCTACAGTTAATGAAGGTGTTGTCAGCACTGAGATTTGAGCATTCATGCCTAGCTATGACCACAGGCTCTGTATGGGAGAAGAAAAATATTATGCAAACCATCTATTGCTTATGTTAGGCTAGGTTAGGTAGCAGAGGTAATCACACAAGGGAACACACATAGACCGAGCATTGGCCCTTTGTGATACCACACAATGAAGATTGGATTCTACAGTGGGGGTTCAATATTTTCCCTAACTCAAGTGTATTTAGGTCAAATACATTGTACAGGCTCGGGATTGACGGCTAGTTGGTATTGAACCCTTGGCCTAACAGTCAAAGGGCGAGTATGTTGTTACTAGGCTAACCCTTTATCTATTATTTAGGCCAGTGGCATAAATTGGCACTCAGTATTTCATCTCAACCTGCAGGATGTCAGCTGTTAAATATTGCCAATTTGATAAATGATCTAAAGTTCATTCAGAAATTTAAAGGAGTGGTAAGTGTCAAAACAATACAAAAACAATAATAATTCGATTTGCCAATAACTATAATTACTTTTCCAATAAGGTACATAAAAAAATATCAGTTAAAGTGCCACGCCAGCACAGTTGCTTGCGCACTTGCCCATAGCCTGGTAGATACGAGTTGGTGGAAGAGTTTTATATTACATCTGATCATTCTAAATGAGACGCAATACCCATAGCAATTAATGTGGTAACGTTGAACAGAATTTGAAATTAGGATAGATAAAATTTAACTAATTATTTTATTTAGAGTAATATATCTATATATTAATACGCTTGTAACTACATGTGTCATATGCTTTATCTGATAAAGGATCTGTAACATGCTTTATTCTGTAACTAATACAGTTAACTAATAAACAGTAATTACCTTTTGGTTATGGATTCAAGTGTCATTCAATTAAAGTAATTTTTCTTTGAGTAATGTTTCTTTCATGTTCTACTACACATATTGTAGTCATACTCGTACATAAAGCAATCGTAAATCTCTCTATATTATAAGTTATACAGAAGTTCTCTTAAGGCACATCGAGGGTATTTCTACTAGCCCTGCTAATCTAAATTAATAGAAGTGAACATTATTAGGTGCCACTCCGACTGGAGCTCTGCCAAGCCTGCCAGGTCGAAATGATTCTGCTCCAACAATAAATGCAGCTTTCAGCACATGGATATTCACACATACAGCTGAGTAATACAGAACCCTATACTAAACTAGCAAAATCTGAATCCATTTAATCCAACTTGTTTGTTTTCAAAGTGCTCACCTATTCTTCATTGTTTCAGTATAAAGTCGCCTGATATTTTTAGTCACAGATTGTAAATTTAATACAATCAAAACATGATCAAAATAAACCGATGTGACTGGGCCACCATGGCACTTTAAATTAAATATTTTCTTATGTATTTTACAGAAAAAGTAAGATAAGTATGCTACGCTTAAATCACACAATGACATAAAAATATACGACAATAAAGTAATAACAAAATTTTAAAAATTGTGACTTGAAAAATATTAAAAAATTGCATTGTGCTTTTGGTTGCTGTAGGTTACCTTACTTCAATAGCATTAGAACTTACTTTAATATATTGATATCAGCCGGTTCTATTGTGTATTATGATAAAAAATTTAAAATTGCATAAAAAAAAGCCAAACCTCTTGCCTAAAAAAGAGGAAGTTCTAGTTTAGAAACAGGAAATTTAAAAGTTATTTTAAACTTCCTGTTTCTAAATTTATTATAATTTAGGTCGAATAACTATTATTTAAACCTTTTGATGTCATTTATATCAGGTTTTGGAAGCTCATTGTACAAGAGTCTCTTTGGTGCAGACGATGGCGTGCAGGACCCCCAATGCCAAAGTCGTTTGCTTGATTCCCATGAAAATTCTTATATTTTATTCAGTTTAAAGCGTGTGCAAATATTTAAACAAGAACATCAGAGTTCTATAAGTATTTGGATAGATAATAATATATATATAATAAATAAAAGCTGTTTTCTAGTTTAGTTCTAAAACACACATTACATTTTTTTTCATAAAAAAAAAGAGTTCCAAACATCAAAAGATTGGCAGGTCTTTTTATCCTCTCTTTACTTCGTCAGATTTTCTCACTTCTAAATCTTGTACATGTAAATGAATCATTAAAAGACAATTAGCTAAAAAAAACGTTACCCAAATTAAAAGCTTTGCTTACATGTTAAACTGTAATTAGGAAAGTTCTAATGAGGCCAATTTAGCCCAAATTTTCTTAATATATTATATTTCACGAGCACTCGCTTTGCAGAGAACAAAAGAAAATATTAACAACCTTTATTAATCTATGTATAACAGAAAGGTTAATACAGATTTATTTTAACATAAATTATTTTTTACCTTTAATTTGTGTTTATTTTAAATACCAAAATATCTCGTCATTGTTTCTTTCTTAAAAAAAAAATTGGAGTAGTCTAGTTTAAGTTAACCTCACCGTAAGTAACCAAAAGAAGTGAGATCTGCGTGTCTCACTGACAAATACTTATAATGAAATGAAACTCTTAATTACTTATGTTGGTGTTAATTACAATAAAATAAAACTGTTTATGAAAACAATATAAAATAAATTGTGACTGAATTTTTTAGGAGTATGATAAAATGCAATATTTGTTTAGAAACATATTGATCGCTTTGAGGGAATTATATTTATAACTGATGGTGGACTAATAATTAAAAAATGTTAACAAATATTATTTTGCATTAGGACTAATGCAAACAGTTCATTTCATTTAACTCTTTACATAATAATTTTTTGGCGCTGGTCTGAATCAGAATGGTTCATTTAATTACTAGTTTCTTTACAATTGGAAAAGTATGTGTATTAAGGATCTGAAATCTTTCCGATAAATATATTGGTTAACAAAAGACACCATACACTATAGTAAAATATGATAGCATGTTTAAAACATGTTTATATTACTAACCTCAGGTTAGTAATATAAATTATGTTATATAATATAATATATTATAATATAATATAACATATTATATTATATATATAGTAATATAATATAATATAATAATATAATATATAATATAATTATGTTATTATAATATAATGTTATAATAACATGTTTATATTATAACTATTATATTTTAAGTTTAAAATTATATTATATTATTAATAAACATTATATAATGTTTATATTATATAATATAATTTATAATTGTTTTACAATAACTGAATCAAATTGTTTCAAAGTCCTGGATTAAAAAGGTATGCAATTGCCGTTGGTGAGCTGCTATTTTTACGTCCGTAACGAATAGTATTCCTTGTATTATTTTTCAAATTAATTTGCAAAATCATCTCATTGAAAAAATTACTAATTAAACAAATTTTTTAATGTTAATGAAACTTTGTTATTAGATTGTAATAAAAAAATTGCTAAGTAATGGAAATATATTATACTATTAGGACAGGTAAGGATTAATAAAGATCAATCAGTAAACATAATTGTTTGAAAGTTTTATCAAAAACGTACTGATTATAGTTACATGTTATATAAAGAATTATATAATACATAATAAAATTATGTATACATTATGTATGCATAAAATTATGTATTATATATACATAATAAAATAACGAAACGGTCTTAAATGTACATCTACATATCTCTTTTTGTCTCTTCCTGAAGACAAACTTCGTTTGGAAATATTGATCTCAGTAAGTTTTTTCCTACTTTATGATTTGCTTTTTCAAAGATTAAACACAGGAGAGTTTAAGATTTCACATAAACACATGAAATAACAATATAAATATATATATATATTTATATATATAATGTACGTCATGAAACTTGTTACGTATTAAAAACATTGAAATTGGTCAAAAGGGGACTGAAACACGTCGGATTATAGAAATAAAAACTTTGATGAACCAGTGTATATTGTTTCAAATTTATGGAAGTCCTATCTTAGAGAAGAAGAAAAATTAATTAGAAAATGTATAAAACTGGAAATTATCATTTGTTTCATTCAATATTTTGGCAAAAAAAAATATTTTCTGAATTCACAAAATATACTAATTTGAACTGTTTCTTTGTGAAAATTGTACCATTAAATTCTTTTAACTACTCCGGATAGAAGGAACTATTTTGTTGTAGAACTAGCATTATGTTAACAATATTTCAGATTTAATCATATAGTTTGAAGTTAAAAGTTAAAACTGGAATTAAAAGTAAGCTACAGTGTAAAAGTTAAATTTAAAAGTCAACTTGAGTTTTAAGTTTTATGTTTTGCTAAAGTAGCGTATTCTGTTACAAAAAAAAATGTTCAGTTACACGTCATAAAACTTTTGTAACAAATAGAGAGTTCAGCACTTAGAATTTTATATGGAAAATGATCCAAAATCAAATGGCAGGGATTTCTGTCTTTTACTGAAATGATCAGTCATATGGAGGTCTCTAACACACTGCTCTGCAGAATATGTCAAATTCTCCCCTCTATTTTTCTCCAGGTCTACACTTTCTTCTAATGCTATTTTTCCAGCATCCCCATTTGGCATTTAGCTTTGGCCTGTGTTTGCTCAACCTGGCAATACGGCCAGCCCAATTCCACTTGATAGCACTTTACGATATCCCTTTCCTTTAAAGACATCCGCAAATACTCAACGTAAAACGAATAGATCAATATAAAAATAGAAGATCCATAAAATCACAATAAATTTAGTGATCCATAGAAGATCACCAAAAAAATTAATAAATAAGACTAGACGAAATATTATTATTTCTGTTTTTTTCACTAATTTTCTGAAGATAGTTATTTTTATGAAATTCTTGAATCAACTGTATGTGTTACTTCAAAGGTTTAAAAAAATCAAATTGTATATATTATCCTCAGAATTTTCTGAAGTGACATCCTAACGATAAAAATATTATCAGATCTATAAGTAAACGAAATTAACGCAAAAATAATCTGTTTCGAGAGCAGACATGCTTTAATGAAGGGCCTATGTTATTATGTTAATGAAATTATAACTTTTTTTCTTTTTTTTTACTTCATGTTAATCTTTATTTCAAAATAGAAAATATTTTTAACGAAATATGTATATTTTTTAAACTAACTGTATATTTTTACTTTACTATAAGTAAAGTCCCGGCCATCAGGGCATTACTAACAGGATGTTAATGAAGCTACCAGCCAAAGTAATTGCCACCCTAACTGCGCTCTTTAACTCCTGCCTAAGAATGAGGTACTTCCCAGCGTCCTGGAAAATGGCCAAGATAGTAATGATTTCTAAACCCCAAAAATCAGGACACTGCCCCACAGACTACAGACCCATAAGCCTCCTATCCTGTCTTGGTAAAGTCTATGAGAGGTTAATACTACTAAAGGTCAAAAATGACCTTCCCTTCCGGCCGGAGCAATTTGGTTTTCGTGCCTTACACGGAACCACTCTACAAATTCGAAGGTTTTTACAATTCGTAAACCAAGGGCTGTCACATGGTCCGGCTCCGTCCCCTCAAAGAACCCAAGCTGTGTTCTTGGACTTGCGGCGAGCCTTCGACTCGGTGTGGCATAGGGCACTCCTCTACAAACTGAGATGTTTCAGCCTACCTGACTGGTTTACTGACACTATGAAATCATTCCTCTCTAACAGACGATTTTTTGTTGCCATTAATGACCAACATTCTCCAATAGGGCAGATGCTGAGAGGTGTACCTCAGGGAAGTGTGCTAGGACCCATCCTTTATTCCCTATATACATATGACTTGCCCAATCCTCCTGCAGTTCTATTCCCAAATTCCCCTAGGAAAACTGAATCGTTTCTGGGTCTCTTTGCTGATGACATTTCGGTGGCCTTTAGATGCGCCAGTGTGGAGTTTGCGACAGGTGAGTTGCAAAACTACCTTGATCAAATTTCGTACTGGTTCAATAGCTGGAAGCTTGAAGTCAACCCAGCAAAGAGCATCCACATACAATTCAGTAAAGGAACACCAAAGCAACCCTCTCCAGTATTCATTGGTCGCCAGTTAATACCTTATAAAACCCAGGCCAAATACCTAGGTATAATAATTGACAGCCGGCTCACCTTCAAACTCCATCTAAAGAATAGATACAAACTGGGTCTGGCACTAATGTCAAATTTGTACCCTATCCTGAAGTCAAAGAATACTCCACAAGTAGTAAAGGACCTCATTTATAAGGTGGTAATTAGGTCTAGCATTACTTATGGATGCTCGACCTGGTTACAAGCCGCAAGAACAAATAAAACCCTGATACAGGTAGTTCAAAATAAATGTGCACGCCTTATGGCTGGGGCACCTTGGTATGCCAGAAATGTGGACATTCAAAGAGACCTCAGGTTAGAATCAATTGACGACTTCACAAATAGACTGGTGGCCAATGAGGACACGAAAATCCCACCCCATCCAAACCCCCTTGTTCATAGCTTATCCCTAAGAACTCCCAACCATATCCATCATAGACGCTGATGTTGAAATAGAAAGCCACACCCTAGACTGACAACATTTCACGACCCAAGAAGACCAGACGACCACGAAATAATGTATAATGAATAACAAACAAAAGACTACAGACATTTACTTACTGACTCCACAAACACAGCAGTACAGAAACTCAGCAGTAGTAGGTCCGTGACCTGGAACTGCTAATTACAACGCGCACTACAGTGCGTGGAAAGAATCGTTGGTCGTTGGTCGTTGGTAAGTAAAGTATAGTGATCGTGAAAAAAATTGATCTAGAGATTTTGACGAGGAAACATGTTTTGAGGTCCCAAAAGTCGTTCTATGAAGTTTTTTCAATGATGTTTGTTTGGGTGTGTGGGTGGGTGAGCATGTTAACATTGCTTGTTACCATGATAAGGTCCAAAATAATGGAATTAATCATGAATATCTATTAATTGTTATATAACAATTAGTTTATATAAATTTAAAGTTTCTGATTTTACGAGCTCTATGTAACAAAACGTAAATATATTAATCATAGCGTATGTAAAATTCACTTTATAAAGTAAATCAGACCAAGAAAATCTTAAACTTCTTGAGTTTTATTAAAGTTATATCGTTGTAGAAACACAGATTCATGAGTACTGTCTATTAAAAATATACATCTGCTCATAAAAAAATACAGCTTGAAATATTTAAGTGGACTGCATAAAGGTAAAAGTGATTCTACTAGAAGAAAAATTAATAAAACATGTCATTAAAGAATTACAATCAGTCACTGTCTAGATGGTAAATAAAAATGTAAAAAATGGCAAATTATTTTGTTTGCATAAAACACTTGCAATAGCACACTCGCACTATGTATTTGAATCTACAGATAAAAAAAAATGATATTAAATACGATCTTTTTATAGATACCAAATTTGATTTGCTACGATAAGAAAATTGCATTGTATTATATAGAACAGAACTAATTGGACAACTTTAGTAAGAGAAGGTATTAGCAAAGCTCTCTGTGTTCGACAATTAAGTTCATTATTAACTGTATCCATAGCGACAGTCGCCGTTGATAAGCCGTACTCGAAACTTCCCTAACCTTCACAACATATAAATTACTTTATTCAATCGAACAATAATCATAGTAGTACATATATGTTCCTAATACCCGCAAATGGGATGTGTTAAAAAACATAATTTTCTTATATCATATATATTATTTTAATTTGTATACAATTATAATTATTATTTCACTAATGTATTGCTGTCTACTTTCAATAAACTTTTTCCATCGTTTTTTCTGTGCTATGTAAAGAAATGTACTTTCTGGCATAACTCACAAGTCACTTTGTAGTAATGCCTTTTTTAAATGGCTTAAAACCATTCAGTCAAACCATTCACAGTGGTTTGAAGTTTGGTAAAATGGGAAAAGTCTGGGGCTTTAACACAAAAATACTGTAGATGGATTACAATTGAAGTATGATTATATTCCATTTGGATTTGAACAAACAGTAACGTGTTACCAGGTTATTATTATAAGCAATTATCCATGTTTGGATTTTTAAAAAATTATTTCCTCTCATTCCCTCTAAATCTAACAAAACAACATAAAACACTCTCGTATACCGGTGGGCCAGGTTATATCAGTGGTTAACGTATCGTCTCCAACGACCAACGAATATTACCATGCCCAACAGTGCATGTCGTAAATAGCAGTTCCGGACCAGAGGCCCACTACTGCTAGATTCTCATGCTGCTGTTTTTGTTGGGACAGTAAACAATGTCAAGAATGGGGGAGTCAGTCAGTAAGGGAATGTGTCGTCTTCGTGGTCGTTTGGTCTTCTGGCTTTGCATTCTCTGAGGTACTGTATACTTTTGGAGTCATGTGGTCATCATTTTTATTTTAAGTAGGAAACTTTGAGGATCGTGGGGTTAGGAAGGGTTGAGAGTAGGATTTAGTTCCCGAGCAAGGAGATTTGGATGGGTGGAAAATTACTGGCAAGTCGAGCAATGTAGGAATAGATAGATTCCAAACTCAAATCATGTTGAATATCAGCATTTCTGGCGTACCATGGAGCCCTAGCTATAAGGCGGGCACATTTATTCTGTACTATTTGGATGCATGTCTTCGTGGTCGTTTGGTCTTGAGGCTTTGCATTCTCTGAGGTACTGTATACTTTTGGAGTCATGTGGTCATCATTTTTAGTTTAAGTAGGAAACTTTGAGGATCGTGGGGTTAGGAAGATCTGCTAACACTCTCGTATACCGGACTCAGTCTGCTCCAAACCAGACTGAGCATCCGTATGTCATAGTATAATGACATAATAACGAATGATCGCCTTATGTCTCTAAACTGGAAGGTCTGGGGTTTGATACCCACCTATCCCTCGATTTATTTATGTGGGAAGTGAATAAATTTGCGATCGTTGTCTCTCAGAGAGGACGTTAAACCGTCAGTTCCCACCCTTTAGGATGTCAGGTATTCGCTAAAGAACCCTACTGTAAATAAAATTTATTTAGGCATAATTTAGGACTCTCAGTGAAGAATCAACAAGTAATGTGGCTCTTCCATTACTAAAATGGGTGCCATATAATAAATGAGTCACAATTTCCGCCCCTAGAAGAGCACTAAAGGATGAAAGTGTTATACTCGTAAGTGTGGGCGTTGGAAAACAAACAAACTCTCATACACCTGTTGTACTAAATGCTACAGCCTGGAGTATTTCTGATCAAATAACACAATCAAAATTACCCTGTTCTTTGCCGAAACATACATGCTTTTTTGGGAAAGAAAATATTTCCTGGAAAAATGCACAAGATACTTTTGTTTTGGTATTATAACTATAAATTCATGCCTCATAAGTTGTTATGACATTCAAAAGTAAATTGTAAATTGTATTGCAGTAGAAAGCATTCAATAGGTGATTGTTTCCGATTGCCAGTAAACAAACTCAGAACAAATTTTTGAGAACTAATCTCAAATTTGAAAGCGTTATCTATAAACTTGTTATCACAACCAACATTCAGCCATGTTACCCTCTATTCAGTCTGCCGCTGTGTGAGATTCATACAGTAATAGAGTACACTGGACCCTCGAATTCCGTACTAATTGACACCGAAACAGGGCCAGAAACAGAAAAATCCGGATATTGGTACATGGTAACTGGTAGCCTAATTGTTGGTAGGTTAGGAATATGAAAAGGGAAGATAGTTAGACTATTCTCTGCCACACCTTACTTTAAATCGCCATTACAATCACAATCATCAAACACAAATAAATCGAGGGTCAAGTGTACATACGTGCATATTAGGAGTCTCTACAAAAATTTTGCCGCGTTGAGATACATGATCTTAATCAAATCGTTCCATTGCCTCTTTAACACAAATCTGACAAACAGCTTGTACATGATCTCATTTCACGCCTGTAGAACACCAAGACCAAATGTAACAAATAACTGTTTGAACATACTTATTAATGGCACACTCTAGCATTTAAGAAATATGAGTATTAAAGCAAATTTATTCATTTTAATGTCAGAAAAAAATATACAAAAATGTATTAAGTCAAAAATTGTAGATTCAAACTTTTTTCTTTGAGGACCAAAACGAGGGATTTTTTTAAATTTTTCTTTATTATTAAAAATTTGCAAAAGTGAAGAAGCATCTAATTTATCCATATACCTCTTTCATTAATTTCTACCGACACGAGGTTTTATCATAATGTTATTATGAAAAAAAACGTGTTATTTGTTTCTTTTGATTCGCGTTGATTTTTTAAATAGAGAAAATTATTTCATTTCTGTCCTAAAAAAAATTGAACAAAACTATTGAATTTATTATTCAAAATATGAAACAGTACATTAGGACAACATATCACACGAAAGAACACGAAACTCACTTGAATATTCAACCTCGTCGTCATTAAGAGAAGAAGATGAGTTCTGTTCGGCTGGTAAACAAAAACTCAATTTTTTTCAGTTAACTTGTGTTTCTGTTTGCCAACCATGCAGAACAAGTCTTTTTCTTCCACTCTTTTTCTTGATGACATCGAGGTTGAAATATTGATGTGGGTTTGTTGTTTCTACGTGTTCTATTCTAGCAATCGTTTATCAAATTTGTTATATCATACAGTGCAGTCTTTTGTCTTAACAATATTATAAATAAAAAAAATAACTATATTACCTCCTAAATATTTTTCATCAATCTACCGGCTTTTCACTGTACTGTCTTTTTCATACGTCTCTTGACTATCTCTTGACGTTTTACTTAAAATCCAAGTGTTCTCTCAGTACGATAAATAAGTTTTCCATCAGTTGGTTAAGTCCATCAAATTTTCCACACTTTCCGTTCATGTTCACATTCATAAAATGAATGACACAATTTAAAACAACTTTACTATATTTAAAAGAATAAATGAGTAAGTAATAACGTTCGTGACATAAAATAAGGTTTGTCATAGTTGTGGGTACCTCGCATATTATAGTTAATCCATTAAATTTACCAGATAAAATGATACACTAGTCATAAATTGTTTATGATCAGTCATGAAGTACATTTAGATTTCACTTTAACTGTCATCCATACAAAGACTTAAACATACAGAGACTAACAGACGTTACAAACTCCTAATAAGATTTCTAGATTCATATATACAACGCAGTCCTGAAGCTTTTCGGAGCCTATGATATAGAAATCTGGGGTTCCACCAAACCATCCAACATACAATGGTTGCAATCCCTATAGTTGAAAATAATCAGAAAACATTTTCATTTAGTTTTAATATGTTCCCCTAGAAAATCATACATCAAGACCTCAAAGTCTCATCTGTTGAGAACTTGGCGAAAAAACGATACAAATCATTCCACAGTAGACTACTAACCCACCCCAATCCATTCGCTCATTCCCTTCACTCACCTGTAACCAGCGACGGCGTTTAAAAAGCAAATGACCTCCAGAGCTTCTCAATGAAACCAGCTGTGAGGATAACCATGTTACAGAGTACCACTAAAGGGTGACCATTCATTCCCGTTATACATCATAGAAGCCAAATTAGAATCACTTCTTAATGCAATTACTTTGTAGTTGAAGTGAAAAAAAATTATCATCATCGTAGTAGAATATAAACTGTTATACATTTCAATTAAAATATTTCCCCTCTACAATAGTTTTTCATGAAATAGCTAGCTGATATAAAAGGTGAATGACTGAGAAGGGGATGATGGTTTAATAACTTTTGATGAAAGATCATCCCCTGTTACATGCTCAGATTACTGCCTTGCTTATCCAAGTCAATAACCTTACAAAGCAATGACCTGTTTCGCTTGCTTTTCCCACCTCAACACCAATGAATTCTTTTAACAAAATATATTTTATTTTGTATTTCAAAATCGTAAAGTAATAATAATCAATAACATATATTAAAATTATAGTATATGTTTCTTCGACTTTACTACGTTAGAAGTAATTAAAATGCATTACTTGTGCAATTTGTTATCCTGTAGTATTTTGGTACTTACTCGTATTCGAAGATTTTAAAAATTACGTTTTCACACAAAAAAAATTTAAATATTGTTCTTCTTCAGGTTTACATCCGCTAGAAAGGACGCCTTTCTAGGTAACTCTTGTAGATCGACATCTCAAGAATGTAAAATTAAACATGTAAAATAACACTAAATGTTTGAAACGTGTCGTTAGTTTTTAATATACAATTTTTTTTTGTTGAGAAATAATTTTTGAAATCCTCGAATACAAATAATTAAAAAGTACATTTACTCCAATCTCATTCATAATGCACGTCTTAACCATACGAAAGTATTCTGTCAAATGAGGTTAAGACAGACTTGAAGTACATATAATTAGCTGTTGTAGGTAACTCAAGCAAGTTACACCGAGAGTGCCAATTTACACTAATTCTTAATTTTCAGTTAAAAGTTGTTATCTTTTTCTATGTTTCTGCCGCTATAAAATTGTATAATGTAATATTAGAACTATTTTAATAACTTTAATGCAAATGAATGCAGATAAAATAATAATGTCACAATTTTAACTATTTCATCTGTATAACAGATTTTCTTTGCAGAATATAAGAAAAATGGCTGTAATGGGTTGTAAAATGTCATCATGACCGTACATGTTTTGGATTCAGTCCTCTAGGAAAAACATAATGTTATTTTGTTATTATGAGTGTTTTAAATGAATACATATTTATCTGAAAACTGACAATGAATTTACTTCTGACGCAGACTTTGACTTCAAAAGTTATAATTGTAGTAAGTTCATTGAAAAAAGAAAACGGCCTTGCTTAATGGAACACTGGCAAAAAGAGTCCAAAAGTTATCAAGGAAGGTCATTAACTAGTTAACTTCTATTGGATTATTACATTAGTCAATGGTCTTCTCAGACTAAAGAAACGCTTTGATCTGATTAGAAAGTTTGAAGAGGGAGGAGGGGGAGTTTGAAAGACACTTGTTTCTTTGTTAAGAAAGGAAATAAAAAGTTGTAAAGAAGCTGTAGCAGTGGATAGACAGGCAGTAGCGAGGTAATTCAGCTAATAAGTAGCGCTCGATCGATAGCTCACTGGCCGCCGCCGGAACAGCCTCTGTAATTAGTGTTGGTCCCTCGAAAGCCTTCATTAACTGCAATCCCTGAGCCACGAAGCCGTCAATGATTTATCTCTGTATATACAGCGGAGTGTTCACATATATGAAGGCTGTGCTTATAAAAGTGTGTGGTTTAAATGTGTGTGTGTGTGTGTGTGTGTGTGTGTGTGTGTGTGTGTGTGTGTGTGTGTGTGTGTGTACGAGCGTTCATGTATATATGTATATAAAAAGATTTCACATAAACACGTGAAATAACAATCAATGATCAAACCAGAATAAGAAAATGGGAAAACAAGACTAAGATCTTTCAACCGTAACAAGCGGTCTTCGTCAGAGTCAAAACCCAACTGAAAGAGCCAAAAACTCATCAGTTGTGCGGTTATGGCACACAATGCCGAGGAACGCGAAGATCAAAACGGGTGAAGAAGTCAGGAGAAGTGAATTGATGGAGGGATGACAGTCAACATATATATATATATATATATATATATATATATATGTGTGTGTGTGTGTGTGTTTTCTTCCTTACAACAGTAACCCTGTTATGAGAGAGTATGTTTAAGTTCCCACGTATCACACAGGGTACAACAACAAAGTTATTATAAATAATAATAAATAATACACTTATAAGACTATGATTAAGTAAGTATAAGATAAAAATATTAATTAAACAGTTAATGATATATACATGTATAAATAAACTAAAATAATAAATGCAAATAGTATTAAAAATTCTGTACACTAATGGTGCAGACGTACATATAATATGCGTGTGCGTGTGCGTGTAAGTGTGTGTGAGCGTGTGTGGGTGTATGTATGTGTGCGTGTATGTATGTGCATGTGTGATGAACACGTCTATTAACTCACATCTTATATATATAGATAGGTTTCATATATTCCATTTATTTATTTATTTTCATTCCCTTTTTTTCTATAATATTCTGTTTTGAAAGCATCAGAAATAAATAAAAAAGATTTGAATATATTAAACTGACTAAGTCAAAAATTACTTTGACGTGATATATCAAGTATTAAAAATCTAAACAGTTGTGTATAATATAAACTCATATATGTAATTCAGAAAAAAAAACAAAGGAAAATAAAACAACTAACGATAAAATAGAAAGTGGTTGAAAATAACTCACTTGTACATTCTGACATTCGTTGTCAACAGAGGAGATGATTGTTTGATTTATTTATCAAACAGCAGTATTTCACAATAACCTGCAAGCACACACAAATAAGCCATAAGAAAAGAATAACGTTTGACTTGATTCTGAGAATAAATTTTCAAACCAATGTAAACAAATCATACAAGTACTGCAAGAGATCTATTTCTTCAAGTTGAGTTTTCAGTTTTATAGTGATTTTGCCATTTACAGTAATAATTTTTTTTTAAAAAAAATGTATACCTTACTATTATTAGAATAAGTTGTTAAACCAAATTTAAAATATGCATAGTTGCCATTTTTCAAAAAAGTTTTCAATAATTTCATATTTAATTCAGGATAAATTATGATTTCTAAATGTACTTTGTAGTTAAACTTTGCACATCAGTACTTTGTTGAATTTGTAAATATGATTGTATTGATTACATGGAGAATAATAACGGCCTTAAGGAATTTGTGAAGTTTGTATTATAATTAGAATTTCTTTTACAGCAGATATCTTCAAAGTAAAAATAAATATAAAATGTAACACACTAATATGTTATAAACCTAAAAACATATTTAACAATTACATATAAAAACACTGTTCTGATATATACCACAACTTAATTATTCGTTGTTGACTTAGAGTTCTAATTTTGCCCCATTAGATTAAATCAAGCTTCAAAAATTAATTTATTCAACCTTTAGGCAAAAGTTTACTAAACGATTGAATATTAAAGCAACTTGTAGACAGTTAAATGCATAATGAAATATTTAAACTTTGAATCCATTAAAACAAAATAAACACAACTCTAACCTAAAATTATTATATTAAATACACGTATAAAGTTATATTGTTAATATTAATTATTAATGTATTAGTAAAATTATGTAGTGTACAAGAAGATAATATTATAGTTATTACTACAGCTGAATTATCATCCTGCAGGTTTTGCTAAGGCCAAGTAAACATTTTTGAGGACCGGGCTGTTAGGGGAAGGAGTCGTATGGTCTTGCGGCTATGCTTTGTCTGAGGTACTGTGTAACTTAGAAGTCATCAGATCGTCAAATTTAGCTGACGATCTGATTCTGAAAAATGTCAGAGACATCGAATCACTGTAGAATCAGCTTAAAATTAGTATCTGTTTGGTAATGGTATCATGTTAACAGTAATGAAAACATACTACAAAAGTAAAACCTACAGAGGACTTCAAAGTTACCATTTTTTTTATTTTACTTTAAATAAAGCATGGTAATCATGAATAAATTAGATCTCGAAATTTTATCGGTTTACAAGTTTTGAGATCCCTTCAAGTACTTTCTTGATCTTTTGTGCGTGTATGAAAAATCTTGTTTTTTTTTTTTGTTTGATGTACGAGTATCAAAGTTGTATTTTCCAAAAAAAACTAGTCTTATAGTATAAATGTGCTCCGAGCACGTTTGTTTTTGTGCAATATTTTATCATTGAAAAAATTACTCTATTTGACTCAAATGTGAGTTTATACAACTACTTTTTTTTCCAAACCTATCAAATATTGAGTGTTCAAATCTTATAATTATTAGAAAACTACGTGTAACAATAACTGAAAAAATTTCAACTTTTGTTTAATAGCAGCAAAAGTTAGTGTTACAACACAATGCAAAACTATTTAACTGATGGTGACTTTTTAAAATAATGTGAAACCTTTTTGATCAAAAGTACATTGAATGAATAGGACAGTATTGTATCTGGTACATTTTAATAATTCAGCTAAGATAAAACACATTTTGACAAAGCATATTTCAAATTTAGTTAAAAAAAACGTAAATAAATAAATAAATAAATGATTAAAAAAAAAGTAAATAAATAAATTAACGGTACAAGTTAAGGCCAGGAGGAGAGCGAGTTTTGAGAAGTTCTCGGGTTACTTTAAGAGCTTCAGAGGAGGCAATTATCTGTCTTCTCAAAGCTCGCTCTCCTCCTGGCCTTAACTTGTACCGTTAATTTATTTATTTACTTTTTTTTTAATCATTTATTTATTTATTATTTTTTAATTTTTATTTTTATTTATTTTTTTATTTATTTTTATTATTTTTTTTATTTTTTAATTGTTTATTGCTTCATTTACTAGTTTCTCCTTCTGTTATTTTTATTTGCTTTTATTTGTTCTTTTTAGTTATTATTCTCTCTGTAGTTAGTAGCTTACCTAGGGCGGCCGGCAGAGTGCGAGCGTGTTCGTTGCATTTGGCCTACCACTCAGTTAGCTTCAGCTACTCAAAGGGACTCCTTCTACCCAATGACGACGACTGTCGAAATATCGTTGTGAGTCTTTTGTGTGTGTCTTTATTTGTGTTTTCTCTTTCCTGTGTGAACTATATATATATATATATATATATATATATATATATATATATATATATATATATAATATATATATATTAGTATACACTTTAGCAATCACTATGTTCAGCCTATGGAAGAATAGTCATAGGTCGCCAGTTAGTTGAATTGCATCACACATTGTTATTCATACCAATTACCACAGTCTCAGCTTTAATGAACGTCTTAATGAAAGAACATTTGAATAAGGTTTTAATTTCAAAGTATACAGAGGTTTGGTTTTATTTCAAAAAAGTTTAACATCATTGTTTGACAACATGCATACTTTAAAATCCACTACGATAATATTCAAAAATAAAAGTAAATATTATTTCTGTTTATTCGTAAACTACCCCTGCTAAATAAATGCCTAATTCATTAAGTTAATATTTAGTAGTTGTTGTAAAAGTTTGGATGATAAATCATCCCAACAAATGTAAACCTCATTGGCTAAAGTAAGATTGATGTAATATACCACAAAACTATGATTTAATATTAATAACGGCAATTACGGATTCCGTAAATTTTCTCATATCTGTTACTTATTACATTGTATATTTAACATAAAATTAACCAAGCTAAACATTGCAGTATTTTATCAGAGTGCAAAGTTAAAAAAAAAGTTTTATCGGTCTACACTCATTTATATTTGAAATGGAGGTCTGACAAGTGGCGTGCCTCCCTTTAGTAGATACTGATAACTGGAGGTTCTAGCCAGGAACAAAGCTATAGAGTTTCATGCAGGTGATGAAAAAATGTTTGTATTACGTTTAAATACTCGTATGTAAGAAATACATTAATATTTACATTTAAATGCAAGAAACTCGTGTTCATGTTAAAGATGCATTCTTGTATAAGTTTGGGCAAGGTAAAATGTTAATTTAAAAAAATCAAATTTAATTTAAAATAGCCCAAGTTCAATTTAAAATGGTAACCCAATTTTTAATTCAAATAAACCGACTGTAAATTATAATAATCAAAGCTTAAATTGAAATTAACCAAGTTCAATTTAATATTGCTTAAATTTACCTTTATAACAGTTTGCCAACTTGAAAATACACATATTCTGTACTGAAGTTTAAAGTAAACTCGGATTATTTTGAATTAACTCCAAAAAGTTGTGTGAAAGGGTTACTACAATTGGATGTAATTATGTTCCGGCTATATATTTTAGTCATTTTTAAGCTCAAAATTAAATAAATAATGAAGGTATAAAGTGTTTAATAAAAATATATACTGATACCAATTGAAAAATTAACATTGATATATGTACGATAAATTATAGGAGGATTTCAAGAATTACGTCTCCACTCAAAAGAATTGAAATATGAGTAAATATCACACAAAACAGGTTGCAGAAGTAATAGAATGAAATGTTTCTTAAAATCACCAAGAAAAAATGAAAATATGTAAGGCAAAGTAAGTAAGCTACTGTTATTACAAATGTGAAAGAAGTAATTAATACAAAGTTTGTTATTAATATTATTTTATATTATATTTGGATTATTAATGAGCTTGAGTAATGTGGATAACCGTATTTACTTTAAATTAAACTTGGATTATTTTAAATTAATCCGAAAAAGATCAAGAATCAATCCACCAATGTGGCTACCCTATAATAAAAATAGATTCCAAATAACAAATGCTTGAAATTAAAATTGCAACATTAAAACAATAGTAATGCTTCAACATTTTAGTGCATTAAAAGTGATAACTTACAGAAAAAAAACAGACTATACTGAAAGTAAACTCACTTTCAGAAATATTTAACAATAAGGTAGTCATTCACTTAATGTGTTCAAGTGTCTTTATATTCAAATTATCATTCTTACAAGTACGAACAATTGGAGACCAGAGTAGCTCAGCGTTTTTTGTGTTCTCCTTTGGACTGGCAGATCCAGGTTTTTTTCATTCTGGCTCTAAATTTTTTTTACAAAGAAGGTGAAAAAAATCCCAGATCGTTGTCCCTTGGAGAAGTCATTCAATCCTCCCGTGTCTGAATGATGTGAAGGACGCATTAATACTTCCTATTATAAATACGCTCTATTTAGGTAAAATTTAGGGTTTTCTAGGTAGAACCAACCCGTCAAAGTGCCTCACTCATAACTTTAGTGGTTACTAAATGGTAAATTAGCCGCACTTCCCACCTTTAATAGCACAAATAGGTAAAGGCCTATAAGCATGGACATTGGTAATGAATCAACCAATCAAAACGTTGTAGCCGATTCCATAATTAGAAATGACACTATTAAAATTTAAACAATAAGGAAGTACTTTTGTAATATTTGCGTAGATAAGGATTATGCCGTTGAAACAGGAAAGTTTTACAATCTATTTAAATCAGAAAGAAGAAGGCTGGCTGTTACAAGATTGAGAATGAGGAGTTTCTCGACTGAATCTGAAAGTCAATTGAGACCGTTCACAAATCCCCAAACGCAAGACATAACCTTATTTTCATAAATATTTTTTTACCTTTTCCACTGATCAGTAACACCTTGGGAAATAAATTTTTGTGAATCACTAGGTTTAGTGGTTGATATTTTTTATGGAAATCTAAAAATGTGCATTTCCTTGGAATTTTGTTCAAAATACTTTTTACTTCTTACATTTTACTGACTTTTTATTCGTCTTGAAATATGATTGGCATTTTACATCATATTTGAAGTGTCAATATTGTGGCCTTAATAAAAAAAGTATGGGGTTTTGTATGTAAAGTAAGATAGTATCGACTTCGTTAGGTCAAATATGATATCAACAATTGCATCAAGTGAAAATCTATTAATCACTTCTTATAATCAAAATAAATGTTAATTTACTGCTGGCAAACCAGTAAATGCAGTAATACAGCCGTAAATTTACAGCCGGTAAATGCGTGAGAAAAACGTGTGAGGTTGAACAATGATAGTTCTAAAACTAACGGCTTATTAGGAGTCGGTCATGAACTTGTTTCGAAACTCTTAGAATAGAATTTAATTTTGTAATATGGAAAAAAATGAAACATACGGATTTGAAAAGATATCCCAGAATAACATTTCAATATACTTGACAAAAAATAATTGCTCTCTTGAAATATGTACAAAATAATAAATAAAAAATACTATTTTTTTTACTAAAAATATTTTTATCTTAAGTTTTCATACGTTATCGCCTAATGCTTTTGAAAATTTTCATAAAACATATCATATCCTTAGAGTGCTGAAATTTTCTTAAAATAAGGATATTTCTTAAGTTACATCCTTGCTTCTCACACCCCTGGTCCCGAGAGCAATGGAATGATATAATTACGGGTATCAGCTGTTATGGAAAGACTCAAGTACAGTCCACGGCGAGGTGATAGAGGCTGATTTTATATTCAGACATATGGCTAACTCCTACTAAGCCGTTAGTTTTAGGCCTACCATAGGTCAATTAGGAATTGGTTCCAGGGAAGATACTGCCTTCTCACACCGCGACTCCCTAGAGGGAGTCTTCACTTTCCTGGGTGAAGAAACTACAGCCATGCCGAGTCCAACAACAACATCTTTATTTGAAACGACTGACCACCATCCCATTACAAAAACACCCAGTTCCTGCATCTTGAAAGACATCACAAAAAACATAATAATTAGTGTAGTTAAAATAAAAAAATGTTTTTACATTTATTGCACAGCCCCATGTATATTAGTAACTGAATTTTAATAATAAAAGTTGATTCACGACATACGCTTTATGAAATCGATGTAATATTATTTTCAATAAGCAAATCAATATTTTCAATTTTGAAAAGATGTTTATCAACAGAATATAAATGATTGCTAAATATTTTGTTTCTCAATTTACAGTTTTATATTCTGTAATAAAATATTTAAGAATTATGCTCATATAGGATACTTACAGAAAAACGTTTCTGATAGCTAAAGTTTACTAAATAATATGAATAATGAATCAACGATAAAGTTACAGGTAAACTCAATTTTATGTTCAATAAAATTGAATATCGGAGGCACTAAAATAATATAGTATAGATTATATTTTCAATTATATACATAGAAATGTGAAATGAAACTCAAATTCAATTCCGCGATGGACAAAATTACTTCAACACTTAAGATCAAACAAAACATTAAATTACAACTAAATAGGACAATCAGTAAACATGATAATATTTTATTGAGGTTGCAAGCCATGATTTGGAGTTCACGATGTTGATGTCAGGTTATGTTAGTCTTCAGATCCCTACAACTGGCCCTCTTCTACTGTAATATCTACTATAATTAGTTTTTGTTCGCTATCATGTCCCCTTTTTACTTACCTGAAGTTTCCAAATAAGCACAGCTGGTTGTGAAAGTTGTCTTTTTGTTCGTTCATATTTAGAGCTTTCTCGAGGATGTACAGTGCTTCAGGTTTACTGAGTCTTTTCTTGTTCTTTCCCGTCGCTGTTATTTCGGTATTATTGACAAGGGTTTCCCTGCTAATTTTTGTTTTATAAATTTTTTGTAGGTTGACGAGTCAGTTTCTTAGAAAGAGTAGTGACAGTCAAACATATTGGAACTCATATATTATTATTGCCACTTTTAAAGAATATTTTCTCCTCTGGTGATTCCTTATAATAAGTTGCATAGAAAATAATAAGAGTTTATATTCTTGGTTTTTTCACAATATTAAATTAATTTTTGGGTTGAAAAACCCTGAGTGCAAAAAATCGTATGGAACATTAGAAAAATGCTCCACACAATTTAATAAAGTAAAGTCATAAATATTCTTATGGAGGACAAGTATAAAATTCTGGATAAACTAGAAATTTATACGTGCATATATATATATAAACTTCATACTTCACACACACACACACACACACACACAATATATATATATATATATATATATATATATATATGTAGTAGTTAGCTTCAGCTACTCAAAGGGACTACTTCTGCCCGATGACGACGCCTGTCGAAATATCGTTGTGAGTCTTTTTTGTGTGTGTCTTTATTTGTTTTTCTCTTTCCTGTGTAAACTATATATATATATATATATATATATATATATATATATATATATATATATATAAAGGGATTTCACATAAACACGTGAAATAACAATCAATGATCAAACCACAATAAGAAATGGGAAAACAAGACTAAGATCTTTCAAACGTAAACCGACTAAACTAACCATAAACAAGACTAAGATCTTTAAAACGTAAACCGACTAAACTAACCATAAACAAGACTAAGATCTTTCAAACGTAAACCGACTAAACTAACCATAAACAAGACTAAGATCTTTCAAACGTAAACCGACTAAACTAACCATAAACAAGACTAAGATCTTTCAAACATAAACCGACTAAACTAACCATAAACAAGACTAAGATCTTTCAACCGTAAACTGACGAAGACCGCTTGTTACGGTTGAAAGATCTTAGTCTTGTTTTCCTATTTCTTATTGTGGTTTGATCATATATATATATATATGACCAAACCGCAGTATGAAATAGAAAAAAAGACTAAGATCTTTCAACCGTAACAAGCAGTCTTCGTCAAAGTCAAAAACCCAACTGAAACGCTAGATCAGAAATATCTAGTGAGGGGTTAAGAAGAGTGGGAGGGAAGAGTGGTATTTTAAAAGGGTGAAAGCGCTGGAAAGGAAAGGAAGGAAAGGATAAATGTCCAGAGAGGGATGTTCGGGGAAACAAAGGAGTACAGTAAGAAAGAGTAAAAAACTATCCGCTAGCTGTCAACCCTCTTTGAAGAGGCTATTGCCCTCGTGACGAAAGTATCAAGTTTGAAGAGACCGTTTCTAATGTTTATAATATTTGATCTATTAAATTTAATTAGAGACGATTCAATAATATTTCTTAACAACATTGATTTTTCATAGCTAATAGATTTAGCTCCACCTCAATCATTTATATTATATATATATATATATATATAAAACTATATTGACACAAAGAACACTCAGAATTGAAACAGAAACCCACTACTATATTTCAATGTACTCGTCATCAGGAAGATAGAAACGAGTTACTCCGCAGGCAGACAACGACTCATATATATATATATATATATTATTTACACTGAAAACGTGAAAAAATTCAACATCTCAACTTCAGAAAAAACATCAGTAATATGGCCATGATCTTTGAAACAAAACAAAAATCAGATATGGTCTTAGTCAGAGTTTCACTGATATTGATACAAATCATGCAGAACAAGTGGTGTATTGAGAAGGGCGGACGGCAAGGAAGGTATTTCATGGACGTGAAATGTAAGGAGACCAAGAGACTAGAAGGACAAGTGATAGCAAACATTAATTATATTAATAAAGTTACCAAATGCATTAATGACTAATAATTAAAAAAAATCTGTGAATGAATAATGAAAAATATAATTATTCAGTACTAACATTTCTTTTACATTTTTATCGTGAATATATATTTATTTTTTAGTATATATTCGAATGGTATAATAAATCTGCATTCATTAAGATATTCGTTCCGTATACTACGTACTTTAATAAAAACGTTAATTACACATTCAACCCCTGGTAAATTTGATCATTTAGATAGGAAAGGTTATTGCTACGGGACGAGCCTGTGTCACATCAAGTAGCTCTGAACGTGTCTCCTCTAATTACAACTAGGAAGGGTCTATTTATAACCCGTTGGAAACGTGACCCTACCATTTAGTAGTAAATGCGAGGTAAAACTGGCCTGGTATTTTCACTCATTATGGACTTACCTAACATTAACTTGATGCTTAATTATAAAATCCTTTTATTGCCTTTGTGAATGTCTCATTAAAACAGAACGATATATATATATATATATAATATTAAGATATATATTACGATATATATTATATATATATATATTACGATATATATATATATATATATATATATATATATATTAATATATATATATATATAATATTATATATATATATATATTATAATATTAAAAATATTAAGAAAACTCTCAAATGATGACACCCAGACCACTCTAAGGGCTTCTGAGGAAGACTTCATTTGGTTATTGGGTGCAAGAAATTCCCCTGGTCTAAATTTAATCAGATGATTTTTTTATTTTATTTTTATTTTTATTTATTTATTCATTTATTTATTTTTTTTTTCTCGTTTAATTTTAGTTAGTTTTATGTTTTTTTCCTTTCCTTTCTCTTATTTACTTTTCTCCTCCCTTTTACTTAAATATCACTTTTATAATTTTTTTAACTCACAGCCTACACTGGTTCACGTTGGTAAGGTGGCTGCACTGCGTGTCATTGTATCGCGCCAGTTTACATCGGCCAGTGGACGCATTTACGTCTCCGTTCCTTCATTCTTTCTCCTTTTATTTTATTTTCTTTCTTTCTACTCTCCTGAAGACGGCAAGACGCCGAAATAATCGAGATTCGTGAGTGTTCGTCCTTTTTCTTGTGTTCTCTAGCTGTAACTTTAATTATATTTATATATGTATATATATATATATATATATATATATATATATATATATATATATATATGTCGTTATCAGCTTTTGGAGCGATTCACTTCTTTTCCTGAAGACGAGGATATCGAAATATAGTAGTGAGTTCAGTGGTTTCCTTTCTATGTGTTCTTTTTAAATTCTAGTTTATATATATATATATATATATATTCGTATAAATAGGCAGGAAATCTTCTTCTATACAAATGTTGTTGAAGCCGCTATGGTTTTCAACAACATTTATATATATATATATATATATATAAACGGAGAATTTGTCGACTGTTGTTATATAAATATAAAGAAAGAATAGACTATCGGGATGGAGTCATTTTCTCCAAAATCAATTTACAATTTCAATGCCGATGTTTTGATTTTTTCTTAAAACCTTTTTCAAAAGCCTAAAAAAGTGAGGAATAATAAGAAATTATGATACATAGATTCAATATAAAAAACAAAATGGAAAGAATTACATCATCATGTGCAATGTTTTATATCATTCTAAAATCCTAAAATGTTTAAATTATTATACAATTAGACCAAAGAATTAGGCAAACATAGATAAACATCAAACTTACAAAAAGTATGAGTTAAAATTAGAAAAGTATGGAATATAAATTTAGAAAAAAAAGTTAGAGAAATAAATATTTTCACATGTTGTTTGTCAGAAGAATACGTGTCTTCTTATTTTCACTTATATTCAGTAAAAGAAGCATAATTTTCAACCACTTTGTTTGTTGCTCTAAACAACATGACAGTTTACATTTTTACTAAAACTGATATACAGCCACATGCAATATGTGAGAATTGACCAAAAGTTTATAGCGATAATAAAACAAATGAAATCATTAAATTAGTTATGTATAAGTCAATAATAATAATAAGTCAATAATTTGTCAGAAGACGAACGACATGATTTTTAAAGGAGACAAATAGAGGATGATAGGTGTTAGAAAGCTCTATGTTCTAGATTTGCGAAAAGGAACTCTTCAACTAAGCGTCGGCATTACTCCTTTGGTCCACTTTGTATAACGAGGTAATAAATCTTCAAATAAAAAATAAACATACAAACATCAAGACTGGATCAACTATTTTTCCTTAGTGGATATATATAAGCTTAGAAAATTAGATAATCAAATACGATCGTAACCTTAAGGTATCTATGAGATTGATACCTCTGCAAACATATTTACAACAGCTGTTCTAACGTGCTAGTAGGTTGGGTTAGGTTAGGTTGCAGTGGTAGTCCCAGAACGGAACACACGTAGGCCGAGCATTGGCCCTTTGTGATACCACACAATGAACATTGATTCTACAGTGGGAGTCCTAACTTTGGACTAACACAATTCTATTTAGAGTAGGGATCTTTAACAAGTAGCTGATATCGTACAGGCTCGGGACCGACGGTTTAACCTCTTTCTTCAAGGGTTGACGTGCTCAGATTTATTCACCTCCTGCATGAATAAATCGAGGGTCAGGTTGTGATCGAACCCAGTCCTACCAGTTCAGAGGCGAGTACGTTAACCACTGAGCTAACCTAGCCCCCTAACGTGCTAGTGGAGAACAAATTAATATGTAATATGCCTGTAAAATAACAATTGTATAAAGGGCGTATATTCTGAAAACAATTGAACATTAGTGAAACTCAAACTGTAGTTTCCTGGCTTTAATGTTAACAAGACTCGAATTCCTCTCCTTCGAGACAAGATCTCAGGTATTATAACTTTTGTATATTCCCATAAAAGAGAGAGTCAATGAGGTAATATATTCTAGTTGTTCCTTCATCTCTACCTCAAACCTAAGTAATAGTAATCCAGGAAGGTTAGTGCCCGAGCAAAGTATATACGTGGTCGAGCTCTTTCTACCTTATCAGTTACTTTGAGTTATGACTTTGGGAACACGGCGGGAGGAATGTCTTCAATGATCACTATAGACTATATCATATGACCGCATATACTACAGTCGTATCTAGTCACTGGATGAGATTAGCCAAGACTTAAATTGTACTTACATCAGTTACTGAGAATCTTTTCAAACAATGGCTTTAATTTAATTATCAATTTTAAAAAAGCATCCTATTCAACAAACAAATTAACAATGGAAAAACTGATCGATTCGTTGAATGAGTAAAACTTGAACATGTCAGGTAAAGCTGACTGTGGAGACTGACTACACATCGACTTTCCATCTGTTGTTATAGTACACACCAAACTGACAACTTATTTTAACATTAACAACGAGTTACAAAAATCTAAACAATAACACACAAAGTTCAAGGCTAAGAATTCAAACCTCAATAAATGGATATTTACCTTAAAGCAAAATGATTCAAATTCACTTCTTCAAGGGCTAAAATAAATGATAACTCAAAAGGTTATTTGGTTTTCGTTAATAAGTATCAATAAATTAGTTTAATAGATATAAAAAAACCAAATCAGTTTATAAAACTGTGTGATCTATTTAGCAAATCAAACTTCTTATAATTAGATCCAATAAATTGATATAATATAAAAAAGTCACATAATAAACTATAAAAAATTGTAGATATTAAATGTATTATTTAGAGCTCGTATTTTAGAAACAGTACAGTTTTTTAATGTTACATTATTTTATCGTTAATATAAATAAAACAGATCTTATAAAATTGTACTTTGATATAATAATGAACCAATACACAATGGATTGTCAACGAGTTGATACCATTTTGTTATGATAAAGTTGACTGTATAATGCACTATTTTTTTAGCTTATTTTCTCAAAATCACAATAAAATTATCTTTAAAACTTCTATAAGCGTCATATTTTGAGAGTGATCGGCTTGATTTGCATTTTGACTAAAGTTTATACGTAAATTTGGGCTCCACAATTTTTGTATGCAAAAGAATTCATTGAAATTAATTGAAATTCATTGAATGAAACCTGTTAAGTATTCTTAGAAATAGTTGAAATAACAGATTTATCAGTTAAAATCTGATGTGTGTAATAGTGTGTTTTTCAAAAATATAGAAAAAAAAAGCTCAATCTGACAGTAGTGTTTATCGTTTGTTTTTTTAAAACTATTCTAAAAGAATCATTAAAAAATTGAAAGGACGAGCCTGATGTGAACTTTTTTCCTTACCTCTTATTAACTCAATAACATTATTAATTATTGAAAATTAAAAAATAAATAAACTAATATAAATAGAAGAAATAATGAAAATAATGTTTAAATTTTACATAAATAATTATTAAGGATTAAATAATTGAAGAAATAAGCATCAGAGAGAGTCTGAATTAAATTCTACCACCATCTACGGTACGTATATTGTGATCTACCCCTCCTTGGAAATTGCTTGCCAGTGAAATTTGCCTCCTTCTTACATTGAATCCTCTCGCAACATAAACCTTAGTAATTAACTCGAAACTCAGCTATATTAACAAACCTGAGAGCGTCTTATCATTAATTTATAGCGGATAAATTTATAGCAGTAAGGAAAATTGAACAGAACGGAAGCAGTAAAACAATAGATTCAGTTTGAATTCAACTGCTTGTTACTATCTTGAATAACTTCACACCACAACAATCCTACGTGTAATTAACTTAATAAAAACTAGAGATGACACCATTTGATAATATTTTAACTTCTGCAATACACTGATTCAAATATAATTCATTTTTGAAAGTAACATAAAATAGAGAACATTTAAGCTAAGATAAGAAAGAATGCAGTATCTTAATTTTGTAATTTTCAAATTATGTTAGGCAGAATATTGCGCTAATGAAAAGTTATATGGCAATAATAATTAGAAACATATTTGAAGATATAAGCTCTCTCTGATGCTTCTTTCTTAAATTATATAATCCTTAATAATTATTTGTGTAGATTTAAAACATTTTTTTTATTATTTCTTCTACTTATATTAGTTTTTTATTTTTTTATTTTTCAACAATTAAATTTGTTAAGACGTATATGTTAACGTCTAAACCACTGTAAGAAACCTCAGACGTGTCAGTCGGTATTATTTGACTCTGAAGAAAACCGCTTGTTTTGGATGGAAGATTAATTTTTCATATTTCGTACTGTAGCTAACACATTTATTTTTTTGTCACCTTTTATACAATCTGTCTTCAGGAGAAAAGAGAAAAGGAGACCAGACCAATCACATTGTAGACGCAACGATAAGTAACAGACCCTGCAACCACCAGTGCTGAAGTAACATAATTATTTGTACAACTGTAATCCTTGATAATGGTCAGTGAGGACCGAAACATGTCGGGCTATGTAAATAAAAACTTTGGTCAACTAATCTATCTTGTACCACAAAAATGGAGAAAGTGTATTAGAGAAATCGAGAGATTCAGTAGGAAAGTTGTGAAATTAAAAATAGGCATACAAGACATGCATAAACGAAGGTCTGCTCCCGAAATATACGAATATATATATCAATGATCAAACCACAATATGAAATGGGAAAACAAGACTAAGATCTTTCAACCGTTACAAGAGGTCTTCGTCAAAGTCAAAAACCCAACTACTGTTGTTACGGTTGAAAGATCTTAGTTTTGTTTTCCCATTTCATGTGAAAATTTCATGTGGGTAAGTAAAAAAATCATAAGCAGTACAAAAAAATGAATTAATCATAAATAATAATAAAAGAAAATAAAAAAATAATTAAGATACAAAAAAATATCTGTAATAGCAAATATGTGGTAGAGACTAGATAAAAAGAAAGAAATAAGAAACTAGTTAAGTATGAGTGTCTTTAAGAATAAAATATAAAACCAACTAATAGTAAGGAATAAAAGATAAGATAAATATAATATTTTAATTATTATATAAATAATTTATGTATATAAATATTTTATTTAATTTATATATTTTTTCTCTTTTTTGTATATATTTTACGATACTATATTATACACTAATCTCCTTTTTCTAATATGTAATTGTTTTATTTTTAAATACTCTTCACTTCTCTTTGATTCGTTTATATTTACCCAACTTGTATTGATTGCTTATCTTAATTTCTGTTTCTATCTTCTATTAATTCTATTACTTCAAGACCGAGTGCGAGAGGCAGTACTGGCGGTTGCCGGGTTGTTACTTGCCGTTTCGTCTACAACCTGCTTGGTCACCCTTCCTCTTTTCTCCTGAAGACTGATTGCCCGAAAGTTTGAGTTTGTAACTTGAGTTTGTACTTCACCCTGTGTGAATTCACCTGTGTGTATTTTGAACTCTTATTGTGTCAAGTTTGGATAATCTTTTCGCTTATTAAGTGGATATATATATGTATATATATATATAGTTCACAAAGGAAAGAGAAAAACATATAAAAACAGACACAAAAAAAACTCACAACGATATTTCGACATTCGTCGTCATCAGGCAGAAGTAGTCCTTTTTGACTAGTTGAAGCTATATATATATTCAGAGTCGCTGCCCTGTCTTCCTGCGGGACTCTTCGCTCTTCACACCTCCTGATGACGACGATGGTCGAAATATCGATGTGAGTTATGTCTATGTCTTTCTGTGTGTTTCCTTCGTTTTGAATTTATTTTATTTAAAAAAGTCCGCTGGACCGTTTCTTTTAATTGTATATATATATATATATATATATATAATCAACATACAAACCAGTCTCAGAAATCAGAAAAAAGGCTAATATAACAGTAGTATGACAGTTGCATGAACGTTTCTTTTTCAAAACCGATTAATTTTAACTCATAATATCATGTATTATAGTAGCTGTTTGTAAAAGAAGTGAAAAAAAAATTAGGATACAAAATGTAGAAATTGAACAGCAAAAAGAAAGGTGTACAGTAAAAAAAAAAGAGCAGCTTCAAAGTTGTAGACAAATTAAAATACTATTTGACAAGGGATACTGTTAAGACAGTTGCTGAACTACCTTTTAATAAATGCAGGGTATAATTGACTTTGGTAAAATATTTCTCTGGCATGTTCTCGATTCATAGAGTGATTACATTGGTGAATGTCTTGTAATAAAATATTGGACATTTTTTATAGTGACGTTTAATTATTTCTAAAAACCCTTAATATCCTTAAAAACCAAGATTTCAATGAATGCAAGGAATTTTATTATTACAGTCTTTATTACAATTCATGGAATATTTATCACATTTTTATACTAAACTTTTTAAATTACTCTGCTTTTGAACACGGTAATAATAATACATATCTTCAGCATGTTGGTTGATAGCCAACAAGTGTTGAGCTAAAATGTAAAATAATTTATTACTGTTAAATTGTTTTGTTCCTCTATTTTATTTAGATGACTTTCAACTTTTTTATTAACATTGTTTGTACACTACTAGAACAAAAATATCGTCAGCTCATAAAATCTAAAAAAGTTAAAAAATTGTATCTAACTCAATTTTAACAGAAATTTCTTATTTTTGAACTAAGCACAAACTATAATGCATTACTGGACATTAGCTTCAAGGTTGAAAAGGGCAAGCAAAAAGTATTTGCAACAAAAAGCCAACTCGTTGGAATGAAGGAATATTAATAATGAAAGCTTGACATGGACGAATGCTTGGCAAATAGCCCTGGCTTCTGGCCAACTCTAGCCAGACTATTACGTCCTATTTCCGTGTTACCACCTTCCATGTCCTTTCTGATTATCAATATTTCACAATAATGTCTGCCAATATTATACTGAAATTGTTTCATCCAATCGAAAGAATAAATTCGTATATAAATGCAATTACAATTCAATTTGGAAAACAATTATTCTATGACATCTGTTTGTTTTGCTTAGTATTTCAATATACATTTTAATTTCAATATAATTAATGATTTCGCTTTACAGTAAACTACAATAGTAATACAATACATCAAATCTGTTTTTTCTGGCTCTCAGATTTGTGAGACGATTATTCTATATAATGTCTAGATTTAAAAGTATATATATCTGCTTATATTATAAATACGATATGATATGCATGTTCACTAAAAACAGAACTATTTACAATAATAAATTCAATCTTTTCCAATAATAGGTATAATTACAAGCCAATATAAACAACGAATTAGAGAAAACAAATAGAAAGTTATTAAGCTGTCATTGTACAGAGATATTTTAATATTGATAACTTTAATTGTGCATTTTAATGTAGTTATTGTTTCTAGGGTAAAATGGAGAGTATAATAATGTAAAACATTGTTTCTAATCAATTTAAGGAAGAATAGGAAATACACATAACTTGTGTCTATTGATTGGTGAAACAGATAGCACTACTTTTAGGGTAAAAATCTAATGAAATGGTCTCCACATATAAACATTTTAATGATATAAACAACGCGTTTCGAACACGTAGTGTTCTTCCTCAGGCATTAACTAAAAAATACAATGACACCAGAGAGTTATCTATAGTACAAAGTAAATAAGTACAAAAGTTAATATAAAATAAAATAAAATAAGGCAGAAAGTACGAACCTAAGGGTGAGTGTCTCTGAATAAGACTGACTGGAAATGGAATGGACATGGGTGGGGGTATAGGGTACATCTGTTTCTTATTAGAGCAGGTACAGTTTTCTCTTAAAGTTAGGCTGAGCCTTTACATTTTCTTTTAGACTAAGTGTAGGAAACATATTGAAAAAATAACACACAGAGCTATAACGAAATATAAACAAAATATATGTGGAAATATTTTTATATGTGGAGATCATTTCATTAGATTTTTACCCTACAATGAGTAAATACCACATAATAACTGATTGCACTACATTAGAGATAGCACTACCCTGATGTTACTCACAATGCCGCGGTGATAGGCTATGTGTGTCCCAATGTAAGGTACATTTACCTAAAAATGAATTAGATTTTTTCTTTTTTTTTTGTAATCAATTTTGTTTGAAATGTTATGCGAAAATAGTTTATTATAAAATAGAAATGCAGATAAACACCGTATGGTATATTAATCTATATCCCGTAACCAACAACCTTTATATATACCCACCCAATTTTTTTAATCATGACTTCTAATTAATCTGTCCAACTTTTTTTTAAGCTCCTTAAACACCAATTTACTTATCCTCTAACATCTGAATAGGAGTTTTAAATATTCTATTCAGAAAACAATCAGAACGCAAATCTAATATTTGATGCGCCAGAATATTGTGTATTTAACAACACACTTGCCTCTGTACTAATTGTAACACTATAATAGCGAACATTAAATCTTTGCAAGGAGCTGGTTATTATGGCGTACATAGTGAAGGGAAATGCTCGCAGGATGTTAATCACATGAATAAAGCTACTAACAAAGTCTTAGTTATCTACTCTTTGTTACATATCAAATTGTAGCTATATATCTTAAATTAATTAAACTTTCCACTTACAATTCATTATTGTTAAACTGATCCACTAGCGGTTGATAAGGTCAGCCGTTTCCTGACTTTTTGTTTGATAGGTGATTCTATACATTCTACATTGGGGGTCTTAAATTTTGCTTAAACCCAATTCTATTTAGTGTAGGGATCTTTAACGAGTACCTGACATCGTACGGGCTTGAGACCGACGTACTCAGATTTATTCACCTCCTGCGTGAATAAATCGAGGACCAGGAGGGGATCGAACCCCGGACTACCAGCCCAGAGGTGAGTACGTTAACCATTGACCTAAACTGGCTCTTAAAATTCATATAATACTGTAAATAGAGTTAAGTATGCTCTTACTGCTTAACTTTAACTGCTTTTCAACCCACAGCTGTTAGAACATATGAAACAGTCATAATGGTAGGAGTTGCAATCCTCCACTATAACACAATATCCCTCATCATTATTTTATTTTTAAAGACAAAGTGCACCTCTCACTACAACTGACAGTACGCCACGCGTCAATTCAACTTTACTACCAGTGAGTAAACTAACTATATAAAAATGTCATTTTAGTTTAAAGTTTTGAGCTAATCAAAACATCTAAAACTTAAAAATCACACTGCTTTTAAAATATTTTCAGAGTTTTAAAATATTAGTTTTGTTAATCCAGCCAATCAGTTAATATACTTTATAGAATATAGTTTGAAGAAAAAACCTTGTGTTTAAAGTTTTTTTTATAAGTGATGTTAGTTAACATTCAAAACAAGGTGTTAAAAGTTAAAAAAAATATATTGAAAATAGTAATAATTCTTTATGAGTTAATAGAGTTTTTTAGATGGGAGGAGGAGGCAAAGAATTTCATATTGTTAAATGACACATCTACTAATTTATACTATGTATTACGGATTTCAATATTAAATAAATGCTTTGGTAGCCAAGCAAATTAATAGTAGTGTGAAAGCAAACAGTTTTCAGATAATTTTCAACGACTACAGTCATGTTCAATAAATTCCTGCCTTTAGATGACCAAAGTTAAGCTACTTTTAGTGGGTTTAGAGCATGGATCGATGACACATCATACGACTGGGGGTTCCAGTAATGTGCCTCGTCATTATTTCAAATGGGCCAATTAGTTAAACAGTGAAACTTTCGCTCCCTATTATATTACAAAAAATCTAAAACCTAAATATTTGTATTATCTTTAAACATTAGAGAAAAAAAAATGCCTAAACACAACTGAACATTTTCCCCTTTATTCAAAAACAAATTAAAGAATGTAATCCAGGAAACCGCCTTATTAGTAGATTAACTTTACTGGTACAACAAATATATCCTTGGCCAAAGGTTGATGTACATTTTCTAAGCTTTCTGAAACTATTTTCCTTCAAGCACAGTTGTATATAAAAAAAAAGAAGAGTAATTTGATTACTATTGATCCGAAAAAAATATGCAGGACAGGACCGTTTCATTTAATTACTATATATATAACAGTTCAAAATTGAAGACAGGTAGCACAGAAAGTAAAAGAAACACACTTACAGACTCAAATAAATTTTTGGGTAATCCGTCTTCAGGAGAAAAGAGAAAGGGAAATCAAGAACATTGTAGACGTAACGGCTAGTAACCCTAAATTTTGAACTGTTATTGTGTCCAGTTTGGATCGCCTTTCCGTTTATCAAGTGAATATATATATATATATATATATATACATATATATCAAACACAATAGAAACCACAAATAAATAAATATAATAAAAAATATATTAGGAATTAATAACATATATAATTAATATAATTAATTGATTATATAATTATATATTTATATAATATTCTATAAATCATATTATTATATAACAATTAATTATTATATAATATTATATATTATTTAATTATATAATTAATTAAAAATATAGATAAGATTAAACATATATATATGTATATATAAAGATTTCACATAAACACGTAAAATAACAATCAATGATCAAACCACAAAATGAAAATGGAAAAACAAGACTAAGATCTCTCAACCATAACAAGCGGTCAACGTCAGAGTCAAAAACACAACCTCAAGTTTTTTTGATTAAGATAATGAAAGGTCTTAGTCTTTTTTTCCAATTTCATATTGTGGTTTGATCATTGATATATATATATATATATAATATATATATTATATATCAAGAAACGGTCCCAACCAGACAAAATAATACTGTAAAAAAGGTATGTTCGTTCATTCGTTATTCCCCTCTAGGCTCTTCCTCACTACGAAATGCGGTTCAAAATATTGAAAGTAACTGTCTTATTCTTTTTATTGTTGCTTCTTTTTTAAAAGTATTATATAATAGACTGTTAAATTAAATTATATATAATTAAATTAAATTTATATTAATTTGATCAGAACTGTTAGGAAGCAAAATTTATTAAACAACCTGTGACAATTTTTTCATTATCTGCGTTATTCTAACAGTTTCACTTTATCAATAATTACATTGGTAGCATACATAAATTACTGGTTTAAATAATAATTTAATATTTTTAATGGACGCAGAGAAAGTAAATAATAAAAGATGAAATCTGGATAAAGAAAAGGGTATTAATCCGGAAGAGAGGGTGTTTAATTAAGCATGGGAGTCGAAATCGTTGTCTTAGCTTTCAATATCCTAATTGTAAACAAGAAGAGATTTTCTTATCCTCAATGAACTTAACTCAAACAAGAAGTAATAGAATTGAGGTGAATAATAAATGGGTATCAGATTGCACAAGTTTTGTTAAATTTGAATTTGCGAGAGAAAAAATGCTTAAAAATATCTGAAAGTAGGATTTAAGGTGGAGGATTAAAAATAATTTACCAACCGTTATTGAAAATTAATGAATTTGATATTAATGTCTCAACTTTAAAAAATAGTATGTTTCAGCCATTTGTTTGGGAATATTATCTGTTCAAAACTGACCAAAAGGTATCATGACTGGCAAAAAATTGCCGTTTTTTATATACACAAAAGAAATAGCAAGGAGCATCCTACATTGATAAATAAAGTCTATTTAGAGTAGGGAACTTAAGTTTAATCTGTAACAAGTACCTGATATCGTTACCAATGGCTTAACGTCCTGTCTGAGGGACGACTTACTCAGATTTATAATAAATTGAAAGCCAGTGTGGGCATTGAACTTCGGATCTACCAGTCCAAAGACGAGCACGTTACTATACTGGGCTAACCATGGCATTGTTTATCATCTGAGATATATTGTAATAATATAATCTGAAAAGAGGTACGTAGTAAAAAAAAACTCTTTTAGAACAGGACTACCACTTGAGGAAAAAAAATATATTACATATTTATTAATCATTATTTAGATATTTCTTGAAATATGTATACTTAGTATTTATATTCATTCTCATATTACAATTTTATTCTTCTTGTTCACGTTTTTCGTAAATATATTTTTCTTGTTAACGTTTTTTCTAAATATATTTCGTAACTCTAACCCTCTCCAATAAAAATGTTAATCCAGGAAATTTCAGTAGCCTTTCCTTATAAGACTTTAAAATATGAAATCAACAGATTAGAAAGTAGGAAAACAAATTTTAATTTAATTTCAGATTTAAAAATATAAAATTGATAGTCGTATTTATGTGTGCCTATCCCATAATAGAAAAGAATTTCACTTACTTTATTTCAAAACAATTCATTTAGTGAGAATGTTGCCTAATTTAAACAGACTTGGGTTTTTGTTTATCGAAAAAGTCTATTTCCTTCTACTCAGTTAATTCAGTAATTTTATTCAGTATAGTATTCGATGCTTAACACATAAGAATTGATGCTTAATACATGTAAGACAGTCTTTAATTGACAGTAAATAGCATCTTTTTCAGATATCATACGATGTATGATGCAGTATATTATCTAATATAATGTACCAGGTTTTATGTATTATTTCTATTTCAGAAAAAACAACACAATATTAACAGCCAGGGTGGTAGATTAGCAAGAATTCTAAAATTATACGAAGTCATTTCGAAGACATACTATCGGGGAGATATACAAGAGCTAATTCAATGACCTCCGAGATGAACATGATGAATAAGAACGGTCCAAACTGGACAAATAAGTAACTGACAAAAAAAGAATAAAAACAATTACTAGAATCAATTCGAACTGCAGTTTGTCTTCAGGACGAGGCTAGAAGAAGAAGAGCTACTGTACTGCCATATGAGCTGTTAGGAGTCGAGTATATATATATATATATATAAAGTTCAAAAAACAGATTTCACATAAACACGTGAAATAACAATCAATAATCAAACCACAATAAGAAAAAAAATGGGAAAACAAGACTAAGATCTTTCAACCGTAACAAGCGGTCTTCGTCAAGTTGGGTTTTTGACTCTGTTACGGTTTTGAAGACCGCTTGTTACGGTTGAAAGGTCATAGTCTTGTTTTCCCATTTCTTATTGTGGTTTGATCATTGATAAAGTTCAATGTAGAAAACAAAACATAGAGAAATCAAAACACACACTTACAGTCTCTAATTTTTTGGTCTGAATCGTATTCAGAGAGGGAAACCAAACGCACTGGTACGGAGACGATTGGAGACCCAGTGCGTTTGGTTTTTCTCTCTTATCTCTCCTGATGACAGTTTAAACCGAAAATTAGCGACTGTAAGTGGCGCAACCTTGATCCTATTAACCCAAGGCTCCAAATCCTGGGAGTTCCGAAATAAATCACGTTTGAAGATTTGACAAATCAGATTATGGCCAACAAGGATGAGGTGAGTCATCATCTAAGGTGATGTCATCCAAATCTTCACATTCCAAATAGAAAAGGCTTTACATCTACAGTTGTGTGTAAGGTTAAGCCTGCCCTGTACACGGCTATTATGACCAACAAGCTTATAAGAATTGACTGGCAGAGATGCCATATAAAAAATTACAAGGATGTAACCCAATGTTATAGATGTCTCGGGTTTGGTCTATCGAGTACATGAACAGCCAGCCAGAGCCAGTGCAGATACTGCACCTTAAATCATCCTTCCAATGAGTGTCCTGATAGATCGAATACCAAATGATTAAATTGCAGTAAAAACAGCTTACTCTCATCTGGACTACTCAGCACTATCAAGAACATGTCCGGTGAGGAAAAGGGAGATAAAACTCGACCAAACTAAGATTAACTATAGCGACTAATAGAATAAGTAATCAAAGCGACTATGTTATTACATGAGACCACAGCTATTAATGTAAAAGGGATGTATAAATGATGTGAGATCTATTATGAAACCGTTTGTTTAATAAAGGTCTAAAAAAGATATACTAACAAGGAAGGGGATGATAGGTATCATCATAAAGTTTAGATTGATGACTTTGAACATATAAATTCCAGCTATGTATATAGTTTGAATAATTCTATTCAAGAGTAAAGTTACCATAATGCAGAGCTGACAATATATGTACAATATCAATAAAAAAATAAAAATAAAATTAAATAAAACCATGGATTATAATTTAAGCAACAAAATAAAAGCAACTGCAGACTGGTTTTCCAATTCCTATTTAGACATATGCTGTAAAAAAATCGATTCTGGAATTGCAAATCAAGAACTTGGGATCTAAGGTAAAATAAACATAATTATAAATATTATTTAAATGAATACAGAAATTTTTAATGTTTACTACTATAGTTATATTTTTACAAGTTTAAAATCGACGGATAAACTGAAAGGACTAAAATTCATTAAATTTAAGTGAATAATAAAAGTCAATGGTGTAATAAGGGAATTAGGAGTCAGCACATTGTTTAATAGTTTTTACCCGGACCACTTGAACTCGTTTATTCAGATGGCAGTGTGAAAACAGTCGGGCGTTTCGTGAGCAACACCCACTTGTCTTTGATAAGATTTAAGTTGCTACTTATGTTTTACACACTGAAAGATGACTCTAGTTGATCATTCTGACTGTTTTGCAAGCGTCCTTGATCTAACGCACAAGGCTTCCGTACTCTGTTGACATTTTCAAAAATCATGGTGTTTGCACTTGAAGGCCTTCCGCTTCGTGTTCATCTTCAATCGACTCTCTTCCTTCTGAAAATTCCTTAAACCACCGAAAAACCTGTCCCCCTGATAAAACACGTTCTCCATAGCCGGTTTCGGTGCATTATGTCCAAGTCTGAAGCAAAATTTGATTGCACACCGCTGCTCAACTTTGAGGTCACTCATTTTTAAAACGCTCAAGAAAAAACCATTTCACGAAAACCAACGCTACGGACAAACAAATGACTGTGGCGAGTTCAGATTCATACTGGAGGCGCATCACACGTGCACCTGACGCTACTCAAGGCCACGCGTCTCCAGCGTTGCCAGATCGAAAGCGACGTTGCCAGTCTCACTACTTTATTTACACACCTCGTATGGTCTAAAATAATGATATCCTCAAACTAGGACAGTGGGGAGATATGGTATCCATGCTGCACTAGCAACGTGTTCAGACCTAGTACACTTATGCACAGCTATCAAACATTCCAAGCTGATGGTATAATAGTTGTGATTATTCTTTCGCACAGTGAAGTTATATAAAAGCAGAGCTGATAATAATATATAAAAAATATAAATTAAAAAACAATAAAATTATATTAAATCTCATAAAATTATAAATTTTATAGAAAACAAACATTACAATGCAACTGCAACATGTTTTGAATTCCTATTTAAACAACCTGTAAAAAAATGTAAAAAAAATGTTCATGAAATTTGAAAAATCAAGAACTTGGGATATTAAGGGTAAAATAAATATAACATATAAATATTACTTAAATGAATAAGATATATTTTTAACTGTTTATAACTAAATAGTTATATTATTTAACAAGTTTAAAAATACGACTGGATAAACCTGACAATGATGACTAAAATTATTAAATATTAAGTGAGATAAATAATAAGTAAATAGTGTTAATAATGGGAATTTCAGGAGTACAGTGGCACTACTTTTTAATAGATATTTATACCCAGGACCCCTTGACTACTCTCAGTTCTACTTCATGATGCACTACGTGCAAAACCAGTCGGGCGTCTACAACTACGATCCACGAGCTATGATAGATTTTTATAATAATATGAATATTAAATGTTGCTTAACTATATGAGTTTTGATATTAACAACACTGAAAGATTGATTTAGTTGGTATTTCAGGAATTTTTTGACAAAGAATGTCCTTTGATCGTACAATGGCTCAAAGACCTTTCATATATGTTTTAATGTAACTCTCAAAAGAAATAAATTGGTAGAAAATAAAGGTTGTCAAATCAAATATTCTATAAATACCTGCTCATTTTGCTTCTATGTTTGTAAATATTTTTGTTTTAAATATATATACTTTAGTCGTTTCGAGCTGAAATCACTTAACTCTTAAAACGTTTGATTATTGTTTTATCAGTAGGTTAGGTTAGGTTGCAGTGGCAGTCCTACAAGGGAACACACTTAGGCCGACCATTGGCCCTTTGTGATACCACACAATGAAGATTGATTCTACAGTGGGAGTCCTAAATTTTGCCTAACTGAAGTGTATTTAGAGTAGGGATCTTCAACGAGTACCTGACATCGTACAGGCTCGGGACCGACGGTTTAACGTCCTTCTCCGAGGGACGACGCGCTCAGATTTATTCACCACCCGCGTGAATAAATCGAGGGCCAGGTGAGGATCGAACCCCGGTCCTATCAGTTCAGAGGCGAGCACGTAACCACTGACCTAGCCTGGCCCCCCTATTTTATCAGTAATATTTCTAGCAGCTCAAACAAGATTTATTGCCACCAGCACTGAAAATTATACAATAGTATTAATACAATTAGTAACAGAAATAGATAGATGGCAGGTTAATATTGATATATTTTTACTGAACTAATGAGAGTCACTTTCGTCAAGTGGTGTATTCAAATAACTCAGTATTCATAAAAAAAAAAATCAAATGGTATTCAATTGTAGATAAAGCAACACATAAGCAAGATTATTAAAATATAACACTATTTGTGCACTTTTGTAGAACCAATTTAGAAATGTATATTAAACGTTAATATGACGTCAATTTCTGTATGAAAGAATTTCATTTATTAAAATGAATCGTACATCTATACTCTGTCAGAAAATAGAGGCAAAACAAATGCCCTGTTCAATCATATAGAGTTATAATTTATTTACATAAAGAACAGGTTATGATTGAGGGTTTAAACCACTGCTTAAAAGAAAATTGTCTTCACATCATTTAATTATTCTAATTTCAAATGACTGCACACACAGTTTTGACTTCCTGACTCTAATTTTAACAATTATCTTTTGTAAACTGCTACTTTTGTAGAATCGTGATCTACAAAACGTTGGTTGGAGAGACTTTCTTTCTGAAGATGGTTGGAGACAACCAAAACATGTCAAATGTTAGTTAATAAATAATAATATCCAACCGGAGTTTTGCTGAAATAATTCACCAGCTGAATCAAGACGGATTGAAATTATCTATAAAATATGAAAAACTGCTTAAAAGAAAGGTACGTTAGATTAAGGCAATTCAGTTTAACACAATTTGTATAAAAGAAGGTCTGTTTCTATATATATATATATATATATATATATATATATATATATAAGATTTCACATAAACACGTGAAATAACAATCAATGATCAAACCACAATAAGAAAATGGGAAAGCAAGACTAAGATCTTTCAACCGTAACAAGCGGTCTTTGTCAGAGTCAAGTTTTTGACTCAGTCAGTTGGGTTTTTGACTCTGACGAAGACCGCTTGTTACGGTTGAAAGATCTTAGTCTTGCTTTCCCATTTTCTTATATTGGTTTGATCATATATATATATATTATATATATATATATATATCCACTTAAAATTCGAAAAAACGATCCAAACTGGACGCAAATCAGTTCACAAACGAAGAAAAGCAACACACAGAGAAAGAGACACACTTACAAACTCAAATTTTCGGATGATCCGTCTTCAGGAGAAAAGAGAGAAAGGGCGACCAAGCACGCCGGAAACACAACGGCAGGAAACCGTCCCGGCAACCCCTGCTTTTATTCGTTTGTGAACTGATATATATATATATATATATATATATATATATATATATAATATATATAAGGGCATCATGAAATGTATATAATAGCTCTTTCTATAATGAATTATCTATAATGAAATAATGCAGTTCAAAGGTGTGTATAAAGTAAGAGTAAGCAAGCCATTAACCAGAATGGGAACAGGTTACAAAAAAAAATAAACTTCCTCATGATAGAGATAGAGATACTACCCAAAAAAACATAAAATAAAAATATACTTTCAAATAAATTATCCAAATTTACATTCATGCATGGCACTCATTCCAATTTAATACAAAATGAATGACCTTAAAGAGTCACTAAGGGCTATACTGGAGTAACTGATAATAAATGATGCAACTTGAATGTTTTTCGGAACACGATTCTTAACATACATACAAAATTTATGGCTTTAAACGGTTATTATCTGTACTACCAGAGTACTCAACTATAATTTATACAGGTGGTATATTTTTCGAAAAACAAATATTAAACAAATACAAAATACGGCTGTAATTAAGAAAATTTTTTCCATTTGCAATTTTTCGAATTTCAAGTAAGAAGGTTATTTTGAAAAACATAAATATGTCAAGGATGTTCAAATCTAAATTAACAGTGTTATGTATTCTATCTCCTGTCATAACTAATATTATATTTCATATTTCTAAAAGAGAAAATCTGAACCCTCGCATTAACCATATAACAGTATTCTTGACGAGAAACGCTTTAATATATCTTCCCACCTCTGTCCAATCTTGTTTATTTTTTTTGCATGGATTTAGTAATATCGTATTACAAAAAAGCCCGTAATTTTTTCTTTCCTAATCTGGTTTTGCTCATTTAAATTCACTCTTCCAACTAATTCAAATCAAATAGATTCTAACCTTTGATAATGAAAAGATAAGTATTAGCTCAGAATATCTAAATACACATAGGTTAAGAAGCTAAAATTTCTCGTCTGAAAGTATTTCTTCAGAGCTATAGATTGTGAATTGGTGTACACTTGAGTTCAGTTAGGCAAATGTACTAAAAAGACAATAGAATGTAAAATTCACAACCATGATCAAAATATCAAAAGTCATATTCTAACATAGAATATGACTCTATATTTAAGATAGAATATAATGTAGAATGACCACAAAATTAATATATTTTTAATCTAAATAACGTTCAAAATTGATGGCTAGGAACACTTGCAAAGTCATTAAAATATATTTTAAGTAATTTAAAATATTTCTGTCTTGAATGAAAGAACAGTAAAATAGTTTTGCAATTTTTAAAAACCAAGACGATAGAACTTTCAAGAAGAAGTGACTTTTTTTAACTCTCATCTCATTACTTTTAACGAACAGTTAAAAATTTGCATCTCTTGATACATGTATCCATAAAACTACACAATTATATTCAAATGGAACTGTGATCACACACATCGAGAATACAAATGTCTGTTTTTAGATCACGTATTGGAAATAAATGTTTAACATTTTGGTTTATCTTGAAAAACCTGAAAAGAAAAAGGAAAAAGATAGTTTAAACACATGAAAAGCTATTCCTGATACGAGTTGAAATTAAAGTATGTGCAGTTATTCCTGTCCATGATTCTACAATTTTCTGTATTCTACAACTACAATTTTCGCAAAACATGACAAAAATATAATAATAAAATGCATTAATTTAGTTAAATTAAATTTATTTTGGCATATTATATCAATATATTAAAGGTACAATTTATTTGTGTTTACTCCAAGTTTGTAACATTTATCCTATCAACCTAACTTGTTATTTTTTTTCTATAATTTAAATAAAATTATTCAAAACAAATATTATTTATGCTTTTATAATTGAATAACAATAATTTAATGCAATAGTTTTTTTTTACTATAAGTAAACTGTAGAGATCGTAAAAGAATTTGAGATTCGAGATTTTAACGGATTTACATGTTTTTGTGGGCCCCAAAGTAGTGTTTGACGGTTGTGTTATGTCTGTGTTTGACGGTTTGTGTATGACGGTTTGGATTATGTCTGTGTGTGAATGGGTGAGTAACCATCTAATAGTTTGTGAACATGCTACATTTTACTAACTTTGATGCATGAAATTAATATTTTAAACAAAAATCGATCTGATAGTGTAGATGAAAGCAATTGTTTTGGAGCAATTATGTATGATAGAAAAGTCACTTTTTTTTGCCAAAAAATGTTTTTAGAAATTTTTTCTTCAAAACTACTACTTCTAAAGTACTGAAATGTTGGCATTATCATCTAAGTGACATAAGCAATAACTGAAAAAATCCTTAAATTTTTAAAACAAATGGTTTTTTTTTTCTTGTCAATAAAATGTAAACATTTGCACGTATGATTCAATCTGAAAACTTGTAAGGGCAATAGTCAAAACTTGATAAAATGAAATTATACCGAAAAATAGAGAGCAACATATGAAAGAAGATTTGACCTATTTTTTTTTCAATATATATATTAATCAATTAGGCGATCTGGTATACGAGTATTTTATGCTTTCAGAAAATGTTTTCATTACGGAAACAACTCGTTGAATAGTAATGAAATTTTGCCAAAAAAATGAAAAGATAATTAGCAATCCTCAAAAAAAATGTATAATGAATTTTTCACACAAAAAATTTTAAAAGGATGTTTTAACAAGCTTGATACAATAATTATGAGAGCTTTTATAATTCTTATAACTCTATTTTATATTGTGCAGGAACACTTATATATTTTTGGTACATGAAATATGTTTTTTAACTTTAAATTATTCTAATTGTATAGATCTAAATCAAATAATTTAATTTGTATAAGGGAACATATAAATAATAAACTATCTCATTTAGAGATCACTGTAATCGGAAAAACAAAAAACAAACTATTATGACAGGCATATCGTAACATAGGTAAGGGGTGAAGTATGAGTGGACAGCGAGTTAGTCAGGGAGAAGGAGAAGAAAGAGAGAGCACGACATGAATATAGAGAGGGAAGAACGGATGATGAGAGGAAATGGGACGCAAGATGGAGGGTAGCCTTAGAGGTCTTCTATCAAACACTCAACTAGAAAATGAAAACTATTATTATTTAAAAATGTATTTTTTACAATTAACTAGTATATATTTTATTAAATATATAAATATCTTAAATTTTTGTATATCAATTTAAGGGATTTGTTGATCAGCCAAGAGAAACAAGTTGAAGACTTACTAATTTATAGATCTATGAGTATATTCTAAATAAAGCCAAATAAAACAAACTGTAGAGCACCCAATGTAAAATTTTGGACGTTAGCAGAACGTTAAAAATTATAATTTAAGAAGTGAATTTCTAATTAGTGAGCAGTTGAAAAATTGCATGAAATGTGTAGAGGAGACATACTAAGAAATTTAATTATCTATTTCTAACTGCATTGTAATCAATTTTACTTAATTATTGCAAAGAAATTATTTTAGAGTAGCTTTATAAATTTTAGCTCTTAAACTAAAAATTTACATGTACTTATAATACTTCGTTTGATATTGATAGATCAAAAAGAAGTAAAATAACTTCCAATTACATTTAATCTAAATATTGTGTATAATATATTTTATAGAATGCATTTGAAAGTATATATAAAGACAGTGATGAAAAATGATATGATAGGACATGATCTATGAACAAATAGGTATACCTCAGCATGATGAAACGTAGTTTTGTTCTGTTCGGTCTGAAACCATGAATGCGACTGACGTGTTGAGTCATGCAGCCAACTACGAGTATTACTCCAGGGTCCAAAAGTTCGTTTACATTCATTCTACTGCCTTGTCATTCCCACTATATCCTAACAATCACGTAATACTTTATTATAAGAGCAAATAAATGTATTTCAAGCAGCAAATGTAGAAAACAATCTTCTGCTGGTTTATTCAAAAGCAAACAATATTTATCGGTTTTTCTTCCCTGTACTAATTCAAATTCATCGCACTAAAGTAATAAGAAAAACGTTTTGTGCCAGTATTGACCTGCACTAAATTTTTAAGTTTATATAAATTGAGAACATTATTGACTTAAAATAAGTTTCATATTTAATAATAACCATAACAAATTAAAAAAAAAATAATTTTAATTTCAAAATATAACAACTTTTTCTATATTAATTAAAGAAATGATATAATTTATTTTATCTGTTGGTAATCGCTTTAGAAGAAAATATATTAACTTTTACTATAATTAAAATATGGTAGTCAAAATGAATTTGATTTGAGGATATCGATGTATTTACACTTTTGTAGTCCCCTGAATGCATTTTGTTATTTCTTTGATATCTGAGTGTATGCGGGTGGGAATGTATTTAAAAAGTTTGTGACAATGCTTCAGGTCTTGTCACACATAAAATTATAAAATTTAGTATATCATGGTTATCGTTGCGATAAGAGACTGTATAGCCTCTGGGAAAAACCAAATAATCATAGAGATTATCCAATTTGCGATGTGTCAAAACAGTTTTTCGCTCTTCTCACAATTATAGGAAGAAAAATTCCGCACGTAATATCACACAAGCATTACGAACAAAAATCATATTGCAGCCCTGTATAATTAGGTCCGAACTACATTTTAAAACTTATTGTTAGAAGAAATGTATAATCAATTAAACTGACTGTTTCATAACTTGACAATGAGTATTACTTTACTATAAGTAAAGTATGGTAATCATAAAAAAAAATATCACAAGATTTTAACGGATTTACACGTTTAAGATCCCTAAAGTACTTTTCTGAAGTTTATTCGACGATGTCAGTGTGAACATAGGTGGGTGGGTGTGTATCCAGGCCACACTGTTGGATGGATCAATTTCATATTTCAATAAATTTGATCTTTATTATTCTGGAGCAATATTGAATAATTTCAAGCTGCCTTTTTAGCCAAAATAATATTTTAAACTTTTTTTTTTTCTCCTAAGCTACTAATTCTGGCATGAAATGTTCGAATTATTATGGAAATGAATATAATTAAAAGGAAAAGAAAATATTAGAATTTTTCAAAATAGCAGGAAATGTTATTTTTGCTATGAGTAATAATTTTTTTTCGTATGATCCATTCCGATAATTTGTAGGTGTCCTATATAACCATAAGACGGATAGTAACAAAATTATACGAGAAAATATTTCTTTGGAGCAGATTAGCTGAATATGTTTCTACCGAAATTACAAGGATGGAAATGTGCGTAATCATACACTTAATGATTTCACGAAATGTTTTCTTAACGGATAACCTAGAGAAAGAAGACTTTATCCAAAAAATCAACCAAAAATTAGATCTGTATATAAAATTGCAATTACTTAGAATAACTCCAAATGCTAATAAAGTTGTGAAATCTGAAAACTCAACTTGGAATAATGCTTGCTGTATTTTCAGATTTGTTTCAATTGACTTAAAATTTTTTAAACAAAATCTACTTAAGAAAAATTCACTTCTAAGGTTTAATAAAAAATATTTGAAGATATTTTAAAAAAATTAAATCATAGTTATAGACAATAAATTTCATAAACTTATAAAAAGAAATGCTTGAGGTACTCTCCTGTACATGATATGAAAACAAAAAAAAATTTGACATTTTAGTTTTCCCATTACATTATTTCAACCAAGACAACTTCTTTTTGTAATTTTATCTCTTGTTGATTTAGTTAAATTACTTTAACAAATCAATATAATCCTTTCTTTTTAATCTGATTTTATCATAAGAAATAAGAAAAAAAAATTAATCCAATAACGGAATGAGAGACTAAAAATTTTTCTGGTTGAGCCAAGATGTTGGTGTCTAAACGATTTCCAAAGTTTGACACATTGGTTCTCTCCTCTTTCAACAAGTATTGAAACCACTAAGTATTCAAATACGAGTCAAGAATCTTGATTGATCTATTCACCTTAAAATATTGCCCTCCACCCTCAGAATATATTATCCTTCAAACTAGTTGATCAATCCTGCCAGAAATTCCTTCCTTTCTTCTTATATAGTAACATAAATTACATTTGAAAAACTCATATAATTATTCACAAAATGAAATATTAACAGAAATAAATTACGCTTATCTGAGAAATAAATATTTGATACTTCAAATAAATTTAAAAAAATTCTACTTAATGGAATATAAATAAACAATCTTTCGCAGATAGACAACACATAGTTATTAGCTCATTTCTAATAAACTTTTATTTACTATATCACAAAGCATATTTATAGAATAAATTTAAACGTCCAAACTATAGTAAGAAATCAGAAAAATGACTACGATGTTTCAAACAAAACAAATGGTGTTTGTCAGAGTCAAACTGATTCTGAGTTTTTACTGATTCCAGTATCAGTTCGATTCTGACAAAGACCACTTGTTTCAAATGCAAGATCTTAGTCAATTTTCTGATTTCTTACTGTGGTATGCACGTTGTTTTTTATTTCACTTGTTTATTTTGAAATCTTTGTAAAATATAATCATACACAATATCAGAAGAAATTATCTTTTCATCCATGATTTATATTTTATTCTGAACTAAAGTAGTAAATATTTATTATGTTTTGTGCACGCGTGTACGTGCATATGTAGCATGCGTGTATTTGTGTGTATATAAGTAAGAAAAGTATGATAAAAACACTAGGCCAACATAATTTTACAATAAACTTGAATATAAAGCACTTTATAGGATTCAGAATGTATTATTTATACAAAAGATTATGTAAGTTAAATAAGATCAAGTTTCTTGAGTTCATATTTATACTACATTCATATTCATTCTAATGATGCCATTATTAAAAATAAATATTTAAAAAACATGCTCTATTAGGGTTTCGTAAATAACTTGACAGTACAGTAAACATAGAAGTATCATTGATTTCTTATAACACTATGACTGGAGGGCTATATTGAGATGTTTTTATGAAGATTTAAGACACATTAGATTAAAGTAAAATACTTACTAACTAATACTAAAACATTCATTTAATATAATTAAACTAAAACGAATTTCTAAAATAATGTTAAATTATTTGGTTTGTTTACAGAAATATACTAACCAAAATATATTTTTTATTTTCATATTCTATATTAGAATTATATATATAATATATATATATAAAGATTTCACATAAACACGTGAAAGAACAATCAATGATCAAACCAGAAGAGAAAACAACACTAAGATCTTTCAACAGTAACAAGCGGTCTTCGTCAGAGTCAAAAACCGATTGAGTTGGGTTTTTGACTCTGACGAAGACCGCTTGTTACGGTTGAAAGATCCTAGTCTTGTTTTCCCATTTCTTATTGTGGTTTGATCATTGATATATATATATATATATATATAAATGATCAAACCAGAATATGAAATGGGAAATCAAAACAAAGATCTTAGTCTTGTTTTCCCAGTTCATATTGTGGTTTGATCATTGATTGTTATTTCACCTGTTTATGTGAAGTCTTTGTATATATATAATGTACAAAACAATCACAATAAATACGTGATACAATTAATGAAATTTACACCATAAGAAAAAAGAAAAAGAATTGAAATAAATGTTTGAGAATGAATGAATGAATTGAAATGAATGTTTGAGGCCTTATAATTTATGTCATCAGAGAGCAAACAAATTAAAAACTAAAGTAACATAAAGATAATTCAAAAGGAAGATAATAAATTCAGAAGATACGAAACGAAGGTACATCCTTCTGCATAACTCTTATGTTACCTTCTTAGTTTTTAATTTGTTTGCTCTCTGATGATTTAAAAAGAAAGACCTCAGAGCATTAATAACAATTATTTTCCTTTTTCCTGGTTTAAATTTCATATATAATAATACATTTTAATCAGAATTATAACTCTCTAATTAAAAAGTCATTGTTCTTTCCAGAGAGAAATTTATTAATATAACAATTGCATTGATCACTTTTACTTTGTATAATGTACTGACCTCACTAAGATAAAGTTAAGTATTTAGATTCATTTTATTTATGTTTGAGTCAAGCTGTCAAAGTCAGCTGCTAATTCAAAACTCTAACCTTTATCTCAATAAAATCAATTATAAAATCACAATAACCACATTTATTTTTTTAATTAATTGTCATCTCTTGTTTTCTTTAAACCCTAAAGTATACTCAGAAATTTATTTTTGTAAACATTTGGAATTCTCTCATAGCAGTTTGAAGATATGTTTGTTGGAGGAAATTCAGAATAATCATATACCAAGTAGTCGATGTATTTGCTATATGATATTCAGTTTGGAAGCTATACTGAGTCAATTATATGCCGAGTATGCAGGAGAGAAGAATGTCTGATAGAAGTCATGCAGAGTTGAGGATATAGAGGGTGAATGATCAACTGCTTAAACAATACTCTCATTAAAGAGTATTCGTTCTAAATGGCATTCCAAGTAGCAGTTATGGTATACCCAATGAAGGATATTCAAAGTAGAGTATACCGGGTAGACTGTATACTAGTTATGTGATATTCTTATTAAAGAGCATGTGCTA